>JAXIVJ010003556.1:0-92645 GCA_036785665.1 Chirona hameri
CGAACCCCAAATCCTCGGATTCCGAGCCGAGCGCTCTAGCAACTGCGCTATCAGAATTATATCCAGGCCCAATACATCCAAGGTAAACATGTATGGCGCATTTGTAGCATCATGTATGTTTCATATAGCAATCCAATTATCAGTGATTTTTTTTTAAAAAATGTCGGTGACCTACAGGATATATAATTGCTTTGTTATGATAATGGTATGGCTCTCCGGCTTCTCGGGTCATTTCGGGTCATTTTGCGACCACAGGTCATATATTTACCCGACGGTTCCGTTGACGAAGACGGACATCACGGTGACCCCCAGGCCGCTGCCGGACACGACGAAAATCTCCACAAACTCGCGGCGCCTCTTGAAGTACTGTCCCACCATCAGCGCCGAGCTGTCCCGGGTCATCCCCACCCCCAGCCCTGTGGGTAGACAGAGGTCATACAGAGGTCATAGAGAGGTCATACAGAGGTCATACAGGGTCATCCCCACGCCAAGCCCTGAGGGTAGACAGAGGTCATACAGGGTCATACAGAGGTCATACAGAGGTCATACAGAGGTCATACAGGGTCATACAGAGGTCATACAGAGGTCATCCCCCACCCCAGCACTGTGGGTAGACAGAGGTCATACAGAGGTATTCCCCACGCCCAGCCCTGTGGGTAAACAGAGGTCATACAGGGTCATACAGAGGTCATTCAGTGGTCATACAGAGTCATAAAGAAGTCATACCGGGTCATATCGGTCATACAGAGGTCATTCAGTAGTCATACGGGGTCATACCCACACCCAGCCCTGTGGGTTAACCATCACACAATGTTATATATTGTCACACGAGGTCATACAAGATCATACAGGTTATATAGGGCAATACAGGGTAACATAGGATCATACAGGATCATGTAGGGTCATTCAGGGGCATACAGGATCATGAACTGTCATACAGGGTCATACAGGATTATTAACTGTCATACAGGGTCATACAGGATCATGAACTGTCATTCAGGGTTATACAGGATAACTAACTGTCATAAAGGGGCATACAAGATCATGAACTGTCATACAGCGTCATACAGGATCATGAACTGTCATTCAGGGTCATACAGGATCATGAACTGTCATACCGGGTCATACAGGATCATGTAGGGTCATACAGGGTCATACAGGATCATGAACTGTCATACAGGGTCATACAGGATCATGAACTGTCATACAGGGTCATACAAGATCATTAACTGTCATACAGGGTCATACAGGATAATTAACTGTCACACATGGTCATACAGGATAATGTACTGTCATACAGGGTCATACAGGATCATTAACTGTCATACAGAGTCGTACAGGATCATTGTCTGTCATACAGGGTCATACAGGATCATTAACTGTCATACAGGGTCATACAGGATCATTAACTGTCATACAGGGTGATACAGGATAATTAACTGTCATACAGGGTCATACAGGATCATTAACTGTCATTCAAGGTCATACAGGATCATTAACTGTCATACCGGGTCATACAGGATCATTAACTGTCATACAGTGTCATACAGGATAATTAACTTTCATGAACCTGTATGACCCTGTATGACAGTTAATGATCCTGTATGATCCTGAATGACAGTAAATGATCCTGTATGATCCTGTATGGCAGTTAATGATCCTGTATGACTCTGTATGACAGTTAATAATCCTGTATGACCCTGCATGACAGTTAATGATCCTGTATGACCCTGCATGACAGTTAATGATCCTGTATGACCCTGCATGACAGTACAGGATCATTAAATCCTGTATGAAAGTTAATGTCCTGTATGACACCCTGCATGACAGTTAATGATCATGTATGACCCTGAATGACATTTATTGCTCCTGTATGACCCTGTATGACAGTTAATACTCCTGCATGATCCTGAATGACAGTTAATGATTCTGTATGACCCTGTATTGCAGTTAATAATCCTGTATGACCCTGTATGACAGTTAATGATCCTGTATGACCCTGTATGACATATAATTATCCTGTATGACCCTGTATGACAGTTAATGATTCTGTATGACCCTGTATTGCAGTTAATGATCCTGTATGACCCTGTATGACAGTTAATGATCCTGTATGACCCTGTATGACAGTTTATGATCCTGTATGACCCTGTATGACAGTTAATGATCCTGTATGACCCTGTATGACAGTTAATGATCCTGTATGACCATGTATGACAGATAATTATCCTGTATGACTCTGTATGACAGTTAATGATCCTGTATGACCCTGTATGACAGTTAATGATCCTGTATGACCCTGTATGACAGTTAATGATCCTGTATGATCCTGTATGTCAGTTAATGATCCTGTATGACCCTGTATGACAGTTAATGATCCTATATGACCCTGTATGACAGATAATGATCCTGTATAACCCTGTATGACAGTTAATGATCCTGTATGACCCTGTATGACAGTTAATGATCCTGTATGACCCTGTATAACAGTTAATGATCCTGTATGACCCTGTATGACAGTACAGGATCATTAAATCCTGTATGAAAATTAATGTCCTGTATGACACCCTGTATGACAGCTAATGATCATGTATGACCCTGAAGGACATTTAATGATCCTGTATGACCCTGTATGACAGTTAATGATCCTGTATGACCATGTATGACAGTTAATGATCCTCCTGTAAGACCCTGTATGACAGTTAATGATCCTGTATGACCCTGAATGACCCTACTGATCCTGTATGACCATGTATGACAGTTAATGATCCTGTATGACCCTGTATGACAGTTAATGATCCTGTATGACCCTGCAAAACAGTTAATGATCCTGTATGTCTCTGTATGAAAGTTAATGTCCTGTATGACACCCTGTATGACAGTTAATGATCCTGTATGACCCGGTATGACAGTTAATGATCCTGTATGACCCTGTAGAAATGTTAATGTCCTGTATGGCACCCTGTATGACAGTTAATGATCATGTATGACCCTGAAGGACATTTAATGATCCTGTATGACCCTGTATGACAGTTAATGATCCTGTATGACCATGTATGACAGTTAATGATACTGTATGACCCTGTATGAGAGTTAATGATCCTGTATGAACTTGTATGACAGTTAATGATCCTGTATGACCCTGAATGACCCTACTGATCCTGTATGACCATGTATGACAGTTAATGATCCTGTATGACCCTGTATTGCAGTTAATGATCCTGTATGACACTGTATGACAGTTAATGATCCTGTATGACCCTGTATGACAGTTAATGATTCTGTATGACCCTGTATGACAGTTAATTATCCTGTATGTCCCTGTATGACAGTTAATGATCCTGTATGACCCTGTATGACAGTTAATGATCCTGTATGACCCTGTATGACAGTTAATTATCCTGTATGTCCCTGTATAACAGTGAATGATCCTGTATGACCCTGTATGACAGTTAATGATCCTGTATGACCCTGTATGACAGTTAATGATCCTGTATGACCCTGTATGACAGTTAATGATTCTGTATGACACTGTATGACAGTTAATTATCCTGTATGTCCCTGTATGACAGTTAATTATCCTGTATGACCCTGTATGACAGTTAATGATCCTGTATGACCCTGTTTGACAGCTGTTAATGATCCTGTATGACCCTGTATGACAGTTAATGATCCTGTATGACTCTTTATGACAGTGAATGATCCTGTATGACCCTGTATGACAGTTAATGATCTTGTATGACCCTGTATGACAGTTAATGATCCTGTATGTCCCTGTATGACAGTTAATGATCCTGTATGACCCTGTATGACAGTTAATGATCCTGTATGACTCTGTATGACAGTTAATGATTCTGTATGACCCTGTATGACAGTTAATGATCCTGTATGACCCTGTATGACAGTTAATGATCCTGTATGGCCCTGTATAACAGTTCATGATCCTGTATGACCCTGTATGACAGTTAATGATCCTGTATGACTCTGTATTGCAGTTAATGATCCTGTATGACCCTGTATGACAGTTAATGATCCTGTATGACCCTGTATGACAGTTAATGATCTTGTATGACCCTGAATGACAGTTAATGTCCATATATGATCCTGTATGACAGTTAATAATACTGTATGACCCTGTATGACAGTTAATGATCCTGTATGACCCTGAATGACAGTTAATGATCCTGTATGACCCTCTATGACAGTTAATGATCCTGTATGGCCCTGTATGACAGTTAATGATTCTGTATGACCCTGTATGACAGTTAATGATCCTGTATGACCCTGTATGACAGTTAATGATTATGTATGACCCTGTATGACAGTTAATGATCCTGTATGACCCTGTATGACAGTTAATGATCTTGTATGACCCTGAATGACATTTAATGATCATGTATGACCCTGTATTGCAGTTAATGATCCTGTATGACCCTTTATGACAGTTAATGATCCTGTATGACCCTGTATGTCAGTTAATGATCTTGTATGACCCTGCAAAACAGTTAATGATCCTGTATGACCCTGTATGACAGTTAATGATCCTGTATGACCCTGTATGACAGTTAATGATCTTGTATGACCCTGAATGACATTTAATGATCTTATATGACCCTGTATTGCAGTTAATGATCCTGTATGACCCTGTATGTCAGTTAATGATCCTGTATGACCCTGTATGTCAGTTAATGATCCTGTATGACCCTGCAAAACAGTTAATGATCATGTATGACCCTGAATGACCCTACTGATCCTGTATGACCCTGTATGACAGTTAATGATCCTGTATGACCATGTATGACAGTTAATGATCCTGTATGACCTTGAATGACAGTTAATGATCCCGTATGACCCTGTATGACAGTCAATGATCCTGTATGACCCTGTATGACAGTTAATGATCATGTATGGCATGTAATGATCCTGTAAGACCCTGTATGACAGTTAACCCGCGCGGCGCTGGGGGCAGGGGGTAAATTTTACCCCCCCCCCCTCCCGGATTTTCTCCATAACTTGAAAACTATGACAGATATCGAAGTGAAACTTTCGGTACCTTAGGGTGCATCAATTCTACATCTTGTGTTGGAATTTTGTTGAAATTCGTGAGAATTTTTAGAAAGATAATGACGTTTTAGTGACATCATGTCATGTCATTTTTGGTGAAAAAACGTTAAAGGTTTGAAAAATCGTAGAAAATAGCCTGTTGATGCAAATCGCAAGTAAAAGGCGTCAAAAGAAAGTAAATAACATTGTCTTTAACATGGCTATCTCAGATATTCAAAATTTTGGGATTTTAATCCCAAAAATGCAAAAAAACTGATTTTTGGGGAAGAATTTCCACAAAAGTTTTTTGTTTGAAGATTTTCAAAAAACCGGAAGATATATTAGAGAGCTGAGTATGATCGATGCTCAAACCAAATTTCAAAGCAATATCTTTATTTTTGACTGACTTATGGCTCTCTAAGAATAAGTAACTCATGACGTCATTTTTTATATTGCGTTTTTGGCTTTTACTGACCAGATACAGACAAATAAATGTCACCACTGTATTTCGAAGACAAAACTAGTCTAGAAAAATGCAATGTTTATTTAGATTAATCATTTCCAAATTTTGACCTTATTGTGACCGACCTGGACCTGAGGGCGATTATATGGTGTCAGGCTGTGAAAATGGCTGCTTCTATCGAATTATACGTGTAAAATAACCCATACAACATGTGTCGCATGGCTTTCGTAGACCTGTGACCTTTTGTGACCTGACCTTGACCTTGACCTTTGCTTAAAATTTCACTTTTACTTATGCGGGAGATGCATTATACATTTGGGAGCACTTTGTGAGATAATAGTTGCAATACAAGGCTTTGGATGGAAAGTATAGCCCAAAACCCCAAATACTTAAATTTTGGCACTTGACCTGACCGTGACCTGACATGTGACCTTATGTTAATAATTTCGGGCATGCGTTAGATTCTTCTCACTGAGAGCTTTCGATCGCCGCCTTGCGCGTCTCGCTGCGGTTATTGGTTCGGAAGATACGAGGGGGGGTAAAATTTACCCCCCCAGCACCGCACGTTCGGATGGAGACCCCTGCGCCGCGCGGATTAATGATCCTGTATGTCCCTGTTTGACAGTGAATGATCCTGTATGACCCTGTATGACAGTTAATGATCCTGTATGACCCTGTATGACAGTTAATGATCCTGTATGACCCTGTATGACAGTTAATGATCCTGTATGAACCTGAATGGCCCTACATGATCCTGTATGGGATATGTATGTGTAAGGATCATACAGGATCATTAACTGTCACACAGGGTCATACAGGATCATTAACTGTCATACAGGGGCATACAGGATCATTAACTATCATACAGGGTCATACAGAATTATTAACTGTCATACAGGGTCATACAGGATCATTAACTGTCATTCAGGGTCATACAGGATCATTAACTGTCATTCAGGATCATACAGGATCATTAACTGTCACACAGGGTAATACAGGATCATTAACTGCCATACAGGGTCATACAGGATCATTAACTGTCATACAGGGTCATACAGGATCATTAACTGTCATTCAGGGTCATACAGTATCATTAACTGTCATTCAGGATCATACAGGATCATTAACTGTCACACAGGGTAATACAGGATCATTAACTGTCATACAGGGGCATACAGGATCAATAACTGTCACACAGGGTAATACAGGATCATTAACTGTCATACAGGGGCATACAGGATCATTAACTGCAAAACAGGGTCATACAGAATCGTTAACTGTCATACAGGGTCATACAGGATCATTAACTGTCATTCAAGGTCATACAGGATCATTAACTGTCATACAGGGTCATACAGGATCATTAACTGCAATACAGGGTCATACAGAATCATTAACTATCATACGGGGTCATACAGGATCATTAACTGTCATTCAGGGTCATACAGGATCATTAACTGTCATTCAGGGTCATACAGGATCATTAACTGTCATATAGGGTCATACAGGATCATTAACTTCCATGTAAGGTCATACAGGATTATTAACTGTCATTTAAGGTGATACAGGATCATTAACTTTCATACAGGGTCATACAAGATCATTAACTGTCATACAGGGTCATACAGGATCATTAACTGTCATAAAGAGTCATACAAGATCATTAACTGTCACACAGGGTAATACAGGATCATTAACTGTCATACAGGGTCATACAGGATCATTAACTGTCATACAGGGGCATACAGGATCAATAACTGTCACACAGGGTAATACAGGATCATTAACTGTCATACAGGGGCATACAGGATCATTAACTGCAAAACAGGGTCATACAGAATCATTAACTGTCATACAGGGTCATACAGGATCATTAACTGTCATTCAAGGTCATACAGGATCATTAACTGTCATACAGGGTCATACAGGATCATTAACTGCAATACAGGGTCATACAGAATCATTAACTGTCATACGGGGTCATACAGGATCATTAACTGTCATTCAGGGTCATACAGGATCATTAACTGTCATTCAGGGTCATACAGGATCATTAACTGTCATATAGGGTCATACAGAATCATTAACTTCCATGCAAGGTCATACAGGATTATTAACTGTCATTTAAGGTGATACAGGATCATTAACTTTCATACAGGGTCATACAAGATCATTAACTGTCATACAGGGTCATACAGGATCATTAACTGTCATACAGGGTCATACAGAATCATTAACTGTTATACAGGGTCATACAGAATCATTAACTGTCATACAGGGTCATACAGGATCATTAACTGTCATACAGGGTCATACAGGATCATTAACTGTCATACAGGGTCATACAGGATAATTAACTGTCATACAGGGTCATACAGGATCATTATATGTCATACAGGGTCATACAGAATCATTAACTGTCATACAGGGTCATACAGGATCATTAACTGTCATACAGGGTCATACAGGATCATTAACTGTCATACAGGGTCATACAGAATCATTAACTGTCATACAGGGTCATACAGGATCATTAACTGTCATACAGGGTCATACAGGATCATTAACTGTCATACAGGGTCATACAGAATCATTAACTGTAATACAGGGTCATACAGGATCATTAACTGTCATACAAGGTCATACAGGATCATTAACTGTCATACAGGGTCATACAGAATCATTAACTGTCATACAGGGTCATACAGGACCATTAACTGTCATTCAAGGTCATACAGGATCATTAACTGTCATACAGGGTCATACAGAATCATTAACTGTCATACAGGGTCATACATTGTCATGCAGGGCCCTACGTTGCAATGCGTCATGTCTTTAAAATTATAATTTTGGTAGTATAACCAAATCTGAGAATGTTCTCTCTTTTCACGAACCTTGCTGCCGTGCTTGGTACGCAGCAAACATAAAACTGTGCGGCTTTAACCTGCTGGGGGCCCCAGCATACATTACATCTCACCCTTGTCACATGACGCAAGCGGCTGAGATAAAACCTGACATGGAGCCGCAGTAAGTGACATGCCTGCGCATGCACATATTCAATGACTGAAGGTGCCTCCATCTGGTATTGCGCCGTGGATGCTTTTGTAATGGGGATGCACTTTCGAATATCGTTGAATACGATATAGCCTCTAATGAATGTCCTCCAACTGGATTTTGTGGATCAGTTTCATGTACCGACTTTATGACTTCATGACATGTATGACTTTGTGCAAATGCAGAACCTGTGGCAGCATGAAAGTGCAGCATGAGAACCTATCATTCATTTAAGATGAATAGCTAAGGCAGTGTCTGCATTTCTGTGTTGTATACAGGCTGCATTTAAGTTGCATCTCTGTCTGACTCTCCCGGGACAAGCTAGCCTTTCAGCACGAGTAGCATTACACCCTCAGTTCGACACCGAGCGGCGGCAGGCTCGGAGCGGGGCCCCCTTTCGTCCCGCGCGACGCCGGCAGAGAAACATAGACTCTAGAAACTCAGTGCGCGGTGCCGACGGCGTCAGTGTTGTTGTCTGTGATCCGGTGGAGAACATCCCATGGACTACGGATGAAAGTTGTGCAGTGACCCTGAGAAGTCTCTCATAATGACCGTGATAAGACACCCTTTCTTGTCCGTGCTTTGAGCAGCTCATACGAGCCAAGATGGCGGCGGGGCGAAACGACAAACTAATGCTGAAGTCGTCGATGAATAAGGCTCCAGGTTGCGGACAGCTGGGTCTCCACGACCTACACTCGATTCTCCGGCGCCAGCTTCGCGGCAGAAACGAGAAATTCACCCAGCCGGAGTTCCAGAAAATCCTGGCCGAGGAGGTGGCGACGACCAAGATCGGCGAGTTCCACTACGGTGAACGTCTCATCGCTCGCCCCGAGGATCCCAAACTGCGCGCCAAAGCTGACAAGTTCGACATGATCGAAAGCCCCGAGCACGCGTACCGGCGCACGGGAGGGCCCGTGGAAACGATGGAGAACCCTTGCGTATGCGCAGATCTGACCGGTCTCACGATTCAGGGGGTTCATCTGTCCGGCAGCAAGCTGGAGGGCAGCGATGTCCGCTTCAACGGCGGAAACCCATGGGAGTGGTCCGATATTGACGTCATGCTTCAGTTGGGACCAGTGAACGTGCTGGACATGTATGGCGCTTCGTCCTCAGCGAGTGCTTCACGCCGGCCCTCCGGCGTTACCGTTATCCCGGCCAGCGTCAGCCAGAAGGGGTTCTTCCTGCTGTACCACGAGCGTCTGCCCTCATGCCGTCACAGCGACCGACAACTCTTCTCCGGGCGCAGACTCAGGAAGAAAATCCTCAACGTCATCAAGATGTCGGCCTTCGAGCAAGGCAACATCTTCGACTATACGTTCGAGGGGCCGTCAGTCGCGAGCACCGATAAAACGACCAGCGCCGATATCGTCACCTGCGTCAGCTTCCCGCCGTGGCCGAGCGCCGAGTTCGCCAAACGTGCGCGACAATCGCGCCACCCGAAGGCTGCGCTTGTCTCTCGACTCTGCAGCACGCCGGCGCTGCTTGTACCGGTCGGCTCGGCTGGTAGCAAAACCAAGGATCACGAGTGGCGGCTATCGTTCTCCAGACACGAGTTCCTGGCGCACCGCGCCATGCCAGGGATCCTCCGCGATTGCCTCGCCGTCCTGAAGCACGCCAACGCTGTGGTTAACGGTCCGCACGGCGCGCTAAAGGGCTTCCAACTGAAGACGAGCGTGCTCTGGCTGGCCGAGCTTCACTGTGAGGACAAGCTCAAGCAGCGAGGGTTCCACGAGTGCCTCTTGATGGTGCTGCGCTTCGTCGATCAGAGCGCCGAACGCCGCCGCCTTGATTGCTACTTCTGGACCGAGATCAACCTCCTGGGCGGCCGAACCAAAGAGGACCTGGTGGAACTCCGCGCCTCTGTCAATCGCCTCAGGGAGCACCTGGAGACCACCGTGCGCGTGCTCGTCGCCATCTTCGTGCGGTCCGACGACAGTGGAGTGCGTGACCCGCGTCTTCCGTCGCGGAACATCTATCACCTGTTGGAGTTCATGTTCCCGGTAGCGAGCAAGAAGCGGTTTCCGCAGAAAGGGGGTTCGGTCGCAGACAATTATTCGGTTCCGGGCACGTGGATGTCGCACACGAACATCAGCAAGCTGTTCTCCTCGCGGGTTCCAGTCAAGCCACTGTACGACAGGGTGCTACAGAAGATGGCGTCGCCAGCAAAGGCAAAACGCGAGATGGATTCCCGGGAGAGGAAGACCCAGGGTGTGAGGTGGACGGATGAGCGGTAGAGGGACAAACAGCAAGCGGTACCTTCAGTTCTGCTGTGTGGCCACGCGCGCGCGCGCGCGCGCGTGTGTGTGTGTGTGTGTGTGTGTGTGTGTAGGCGTGTGTGTGTGTGTGTGTGTGTGTGTGTGTGTGTGTGTGTGTGTGTGTGTGTGTGTGTGTGTGTGTGTGTGTGTGTGTGTGTGTGTGTGTGTGTGTGTGTGTGTGTGTGTGTATGTGTGTATGTGTGTGTGTGTGTGTGTGTGTGTGTGTGTGTGTGTATGTGTGTGTGTGTGTGTGTGTGTGTGTTTGTGTGTGTGTGTGTGTGTGTGTGTGTGTGTCCTTGCTCTCGTTGAAGTGTGATGAAATCCTGACGTCACTTGAAGCTGACGTCACTTGCAGCTGCTGCAATTGCTGATAAACGGTGATGTTGTTTGCGTGTACCGAGGAAGTGATCCCTCTCCTCTGGAGATGGAGACTCCTCCAGCACAATTTGACAATGGACTCACATTAGATAGACTTAATTATACTTACTAACCATAAATACTAGTCCTCTCACAGGTGTGTGGGGAGGTATTTACTGCGCTGCATAGCCTGCAACGTCTCTTACCAAGTATAACTCCAGGTTTTGTACAGTAACATCAATCTGTGAAGTTTTCCACTAGTTATAAGGACATTAACCGTTCCCTGAGGACGCCATTGGCATTGGAAGATATTTATTTATAGACAATCTTCATCGCGCAATGTTCTAGTAACCCGTATATTCGGTCCTCTCTGTCGTGGATCCCGTCCTCTCTGTCATTCTCGAAGAACAGCTCTAACTCCAGGTGGGTATAAGCTCTCTGAATATAATGAACGCACTGACCTTGACCAGACGTCCTCAGTTGAACTATATGCGCAAGAGCTAGGTTTAGCATCCCTAATACGGCCCGTGGTGTATGTGTTGTAGCTGCATGCCTGTTTGTACATTAAGGTCACTGCGCCTCAAGCACAGAGTGGTGGAGGTGCGCTTATCTGGCTCGAACAAGGAATGACGAGGCTGACCTGGCACAGAGTGGTGGAGGTGCGCTTATCTGGTTCACTGGCACCCGTTCACGGCGAATTTAAACGCCGTCATGTCGCGCCCGAGTGTGTCGCGACTGAGGAGTGCTGCCAGGTACCCGCTTGTGACATGCGACAGCGACATGCGACAGCGAGACAGAGGGGCCACTGTACGGGTGTTTACCATCGAATTTGCCTCACGGCGCCCTGTGGAAGGAATGCACATGCGTTCACGGCGTGAACTTCACGGGAGAACTTCCGACATTGTACAGTTAGTTATATGATAGATGATGGTGTCGGCCCTATTTTGATTATCTTATGTTGCTTATGCTGCTCTCTTCGCTATACCCTGCACTAGAACAGCTCAGGTTTGTTTCCCAAAGGAAACACATTCCTAAAGGATAGTGTTATCCTTGTGAAACCAACCTTCGGTTACCATGATGAGCTTTGGCGTGTCTCTGAATGTCATCTTTAGATGTTGCTTATGTTGCGCTCTTCGCTATACCCTGCACTACCATGATGAGCTTTGGCGTGTCTCTGAATGTCATCTTTAGAAATGCAGCTGATTCGATACGCTTGCTGATGTATGGAGTTATGAATTGTGTTGAGTTATATATCTCGCTAAATACAGAGTAACTACAAATTTGTTTTCGAATCCGCAAGAGACTCTAATTATGCAGTGCAAGCAAAGGTGAAATTGTAAGCTGAGGTGAAGGTCCAGGTCAGGCCATAAAGAGCGCCAATACAAATGGGAGTAAGTTCCATTATGTTGATTCACCTTCCCGGTGGTTGAGATTTTCCGCCGATGTGCGGGGGTGTTTTAGTGGTCCCTTTAACCTTGAAAAGTATTAATGACACGCAAGGGGAGGGACATGGTTGGGACGAGCGTGACACGGAAAACTAGAGAACCCGCGAGGCCTTTTGCAGAGTACGAGTTTTGCGGACCTTTTGCGCGGAAGCAGCGTAAAATTACAATAATGAAGATTGTACGAGTTGCATATTTAGGCACATTGGCATATTTAGGCACTGGCTACGGATTTGCCCTCCATAGTTCCTCAATGAATAAATACCCAGCGTCCCGGAGGTATTGGTGGACCTAGTATAGGGCTGATTCGGGCATGGGCCCACCTAGAACGACTGAAATTGTTTACATTTGTAAATTTCAAGTTTCAAGTGTGGCCAAGCCTGGTTAGGCAGCACCTTTAACCCGCGCCCCGATGGGGTATTAAGCCGAACACAGTTTTCAGCGGGGCGCTGAAAACTGAAGAGAAAAAGCGAGGGGCAGATTCTGCCCCCCCCCCCCCCCCCACACACACACACACACCTCTCGTTATCATCCGAACTAATAATCTCAGCGAGACGCGCAAGGCGGCAGGCGGCAATAGAAAGCTCTCAATGAGACGCATCTAAAGCATACGCGAAGAAGTTTTCCAAATAAGGTCACATGTCAGGTCACAGCCAGGTCAAATATCAAAATTGAGGTATGAGTTTGTGGGTCATACTTTCCATCCAAAGCCTTATATTGCGACTATTATCGCACAAAGTGCTCTAAAAGGTATAATGCATCTCCTGCATAAGCAAAAGGTGAAATTGTAAGCTGAGGTGAAGGTCCAGGTCAGGTCACAAAAGGTCACAGGTCTACAAAAGCCATGCGACACATGTTGTATGGGTTATTTTACACGTAGAATTCGATAGTAGCAGCCATTTTAACAACCTGACCCCATATAATGTCCTCAGGTCAGGGTCAGGTCACAATAAGGAAATTTTTTGCATTGATTAATCTAAATACAAATGCATGTTTTTAGACCAGCTTTGTCTCAGAAATACAGCGGTGGCATGTATTTGTCTGTATCTGGTAACTAAAATGCAAAAAAAGTAACTTAAAAAATGACGTTATGAGTTACTTATACTTAGGGAGTCATAAGTCAGTCAAAAATAACGATATTGCTTTGAAATTGGGTTTGGATATCGTCCATATTGGTCTCTCTAATATACCTTTCGGTTTTTCGAATATCTTTAAAAACAATGATTTTGTGGAAATTCTTCCGAAAAAAAATAAGCTGTTTTATGTGTAAGGCAAACACCCAAAAGTTAAAAATCCGAGATAGCCTTTTCGAAAACAATATAATTTCCTTTCTTTTGACATTTTGTATTTGCATCAAAACTTGATTTTCGACGATTTTGCAAACATTTCTCGTTTTTCCACACAAAAATGACATGACATGACGTCATTGAAACGTCATTATCTCCCAAAGTACTACATCAATTTCACTGAAATTTGGTAAGAAGACGTATAATTGATGTAGCATAAGGTGATAAAAGTGTTACGTCAATATCTGTCATGGTAATGTATAAGAGCATGCGATAATCACAGGACATTAGCGTGTCGACCGGGAGATCGAGGCGACACCTATCCTGAGCAGCAGTTAAAGACACAGCCATTAGGTGGCGCCACCACACGGAACTACACGCTACACGCAAATTGCTTCCAAAGTGCAATGCAGTCTATCATCTCAAAAGTGCCCATGATAAAATCGCATAAACCGTTCTGAGCACCTAAGAAGGTTACTCACCGTTGCCGAAAACCAAGATCGTACACAAATACTAAATATTTGTACTGTGGCAACGCTGGTAGGGGGAAGATTTTGCCCTCCCCAGCGGGACGCGGGTTAAATGTAGAGACCTGTAATACATAAGTGCGCGCAATCGGCAAGCCAACGCAGAATATCTCGCTTGATATCACACACTCACGCTTGACTACCTCAATCTCACCTCTCACACACCTCTTTCACCTCTCTCACACTCATAGAGCACACTCTCATCTCACCCACACTCACCCCTATTAGTCTATCACACTCTCACCTCTCTCACACTCACCTTCATCTCCCTCACTTGCTCTCACCTCTCTCACATCTCACACTCACCCTCATCTCTCTCACTCGCTCTCACCTCTCTCACACTCACCCTCATCTCTCTCACTTGCTCTCACCTCTCTCACACTCACCCTCATCTCTCTCACTTGCTATCACCTCTCTCACACCTCACACTCACACTCATCTCTCTCACTTGCTCTCACCTCTCTCACACTCACACTCACCCTCATCTCTCTCACTTGCTCTCACCTCTCTCACACTCACCCTCATCTCTCTCACTTGCTCTCACCTCTCTCACACCTCACCCTCATCTCTCTCATTTGCTCTCACCTCTCTCACACCTCACACTCACCCTCATCTCTCTCACTTGCTCTCACCTCTCTCACACTCACCCTCATCTCTCTCACTTGCTCTCACCTCTCTCACACTCACCCTCATCTCTCTCACACTCACATTCATCTCCCTCACTTGCTCTCATCTCTCTCACACCTCACACTCACCCTCATCTCTCTCACTTGCTCTCACCTCTCTCACACTCACCCTCATCTCTCTCACTTGCTCTCACCTCTCTCACACCTCACCCTCATCTCTCTCATTTGCTCTCACCTCTCTCACACCTCACACCTCACACTCACACTCATCTCTCTCACTTGCTATCACTTCTCTCACACTCAACTTCATCTCTCTCACTTGCTCTCACCTCTCTCACACCTCACACTCACCCTCATATCTCTCACTTGCTCTCACCTCTCTCACACTCACCCTCATCTCTCTCACTTGCTCTCACCTCTCTCACACCTCACACTCACCCTCATCTCTCTCACTTGCTCTCACCTCTCTCACACTCACCTTCATCTCTCTCACTTACTCTCACCTCTCTCACACTCACCTGCATCTCTATAACTTGCTCTCACCTCTCTCACACCTCACACTCACACTCATCTCTCTCACTTGCTCTCACTTCTCTCACACCTCACACTCACCCTCATCTCTCTCACTTGCTCTCACCTCTATCGTACTCACCCTCATCTCTCTCACTTGCTCTCACCTCTCTCACACTCACCCTCATCTCTCTCATTTGCTCTCACCTCTCTCACACTCACCTTCATCTCTCTCATTTGCTCTCACCTCTCTCACACTCACCTTCATCTCTCTCATTTGCTCTCACCTCTATCACACTCACCCTCATCTCTCTCATTTGCTCTCACTTCTCTCACACCTCACAATCACACTCATCTATCTCACTTGCTCTCACTTCTCTCACACCTCACACTCACCCTCATCTATCTCACTTCCTCTCACCTCTCTCGTACTCACCCTCATCTCTCTCACTTGCTCTCACCTCTCTCACACTCAGCCTCATCTCTCTCATTTGCTCTCACCTCTTTCACACTCACCTTCATCTCTCTCACTTGCTCTCACCTCTCTCACACTCACCCTCATCTCTCTCATTTGCTCTCACTTCTCTCACACCTCACACTCACACTCATCTCTCTCACTTGCTCTCACTTCTCTCACACCTCACACTCACCCTCATCTCTCTCACTTGCTCTCACTTCTCTCACACCTCACACTCACCCTCATATCTCACACTTGCTCTCACCTCTCTCGTACTTACCCTCATGTGTCTCACTTGCTCTCACCTCTCTCACACTCACCCTCATCTATCTCACTTGCTCTCACCTCTCTCACACTCACCCTCATCTCTCTCACTTGCTCTCACCTCTCTCACACTCACCCTCATCTCTCTCATTTGCTCTCACCTCTCTCACACTCACCCTCATCTCTCTCATTTTCTCTCACCTCTCTCACACTCACCTTCATCTCTCTCACTTGCTCTCATCTCTCTCACACTCACCCTCATCTCTCTCATTTGCTATCACCTCTCTCACACTCACCTTCATCTCTCTCACTTGATCTCACCTCTATCACACTCACCCTCATCTCTCTCATTTGCTCTCACTTCTCTCCCACCTCACACTCACCCTCATCTCTCTCACTTGCTCTCACCTCTCTCACACTCACCTTCATCTCTCTCACTTACTCTCACCTCTCTCACACTCACCCTCATCTCTCTCACTTGCTCTCACCTCTCTCACACTCACCTTCATCTCTATCACTTGCTCTCACCTCTCTCACACCTCACCCTCATCTCTCTCATTTGCTCTCACCTCTCTCACACCTCACACTCACACTCATCTCTCTCACTTGCTCTCACTTCTATCACACCTCACACTCACCCTCATATCTCACACTTGCTCTCACCTCTCTCGTACTTACCTTCATGTCTCTCACTTGCTCTCACCTCTTTCACACTCACCCGGATCTATCTCACTTGCTCTCACCTCTCTCACACTCACCTTCATCTATCACACTTACTCTCACCTCTCTCACACTCACCCTCATCTCTCTCACTTGCTCTTATATCTCTCACACTCACCTTCATCTCTCTCACTTGCTCTCATCTCTCTCACACCTCACACTCACCCTCATCTCTCTCACTTGTTCTCACCTCTCTCACACCTCACACACAACCTCATCTCTTACACTTGCTCTCACCTCTCTCACACTCGCCTTCATCTCTCTCACTTGCTCTCACCTTTCTTAAACTCACCCTCATATCTCTCATTTGCTCTCACTTCTCTCACACCTCACACTCACCCTCATCTCTCTCACTTGCTCTCACCCCTCTCACACTCCCCTTCATCACTCTCACTTACTCTCACCTCTCTCACACTCACCCTCATCTCTCTCACTTGCTCTCACCTCTCTCACACTCACCCTCATATCTCTCACTTGCTCTCACCTCTCTCACACCTCACACAGACCCTCATCTCTCTCACTTGCTCTCACCTCTATCACACCTCACACTCACCCTCATCTCTCTCACTTGCTCTCACCTCTTTCACACCTCACACTCACCCTCATCTCTCTCACTTGCTCTCACCTCTCTCACACCTCACACCTCACACTCACCCTCATCTCTCTCATTTTCTATCACCTCTCTCACACTCACCTTCATCTCTCTCACTTGCTCTCACCTCTCTCACACTCACCCTCATCTCTCTCATTTGCTCTCACCTCTCTCACACTCACCTTCATCTCTCTCACTTGCTCTCACCTCTCTCACACTCACCCTCATCTCTCTCATTTGCTCTCACTTCTCTCACACCTCACACTCACCCTCATCTCTCTCGCTTGCTCTCACCTCTCTCACACTCACCTTCATCTCTCTCACTTACTCTCACCTCTCTCACACTCACCCTCATCTCTCTCACTTGCTCTCACCTCTCTCACACTCACCTTCATCTTTATCACTTGATCTCACCTCTCTCACACCTCACCCTCATCTCTCTCATTTGCTCTCACCTCTCTCACACCTCACACTCACACTCATCTCTCTCACTTGCTCTCACTTCTCTCACACCTCACACTCACCCTCATCTCTCCCACTTGCTCTCACCTCTCTCGTACTCACCCTCATGTCTCTCACTTGCTCTCACCTCTCTCACACTCACCTTCATCCCTCTCACTTACTCTCACCTCTCTCACACTCACCCTCATCTCTCTCACTTGCTCTCACCTCTCTCACACTCACCTTCATCTCTCTCACTTGCTCTTACCTCTCTCACACCTCCCACTCACCCTCATCTCTCTCACTTGCTCTCACCTCTCTCACACCTCACACTCACTCTCATCTCTCACACTTGCTCTCACCTCTCTCACACTCGCCTTCATCTCTCTCACTTGCTCTCACCTCTCTCAAACTCACCCTCATCTCTCTCATTTGCTCTCACTTCTCTCACACCTCACACTCACCCTCATCTCTCTCACTTGCTCTCACCTCTATCACACTCACCTTCATCTCTCTCACTTACTCTCACCTCTCTCACACTCACCCTCATCTCTCTCACTTGCTCTCACCTCTCTCACACTCACCCTCATATCTCTCACTTGCTCTCACCTCTCTCACACTCACCCTCATATCTCTCACTTGCTCTCACCTCTCTCACACCTCACACTCACCCTCATCTATCTCACTTGCTCTCATCTCTCTCACACCTCACACTCACCCTCATCTCTCTCACTTGCTCTCACCTCTCTCACACCTCACACTCACCCTCATCTCTCTCACTTGCTCTCACCTCTCTCACACCTCACACTCACCCTCATCTCTCTCACTTGCTCTCACCTCTCCCACACCTCACACCTCACACTCACCCTCATCTCTCTCACTTGCTCTCACCTCTCTCACACCTCACACCTCGCACTCACCCTCATCTCTCTCACTTGCTCTCACCTCTCTCACACTTCACACCTCACACTCACCCTCATCTCTCTCACTTGCTCTCACCTCTCTCACACCTCACACCTCACACTCACCCTCATCTCTCTCACTTGCTCTCACCTCTCTCACACTCACCCTCATCTCTCTCATTTGATCTCACCTCTCTCACACTCACCCTCATCTCTCTCACTTGGTCTCACCTCTCTCACACTCACCCTCATCTCTCTCACTTGCTCTCACCTCTCTCACACCTCACACTCACCCTCATCTCTCTCACTTGCTCTCACCTCTCTCACACTCACCCTCATCTCTCCCACTTGCTCTCACCTCTCTCACACCTCACACTCACCCTCATCTCTCTCACTTGCTCTCACCTCTCTCGCACTCACCCTCATCTCTCTCACTTGCTCTCACCTCTCTCACACTCAGCCTCATCTCTCTCACTTGCTCTCACCTCTCTCGCACTCACCCTCATCTCTCTCACTTGGTCTCACCTCTCTCGCACTCACCCTCATCTCTCTCACTTGCTCTCACCTCTCTCGCACTCACCCTCATCTCTCTCACTTGGTCTCACCTCTCTCACACTCAGCCTCATCTCTCTCACTTGCTCTCACCTCTCTCACACTCAGCCTCATCTCTCTCACTTGCTCTCACCTCTCTCGCACTCACCCTCATCTCTCTCACTTGGTCTCACCTCTCTCACACTCAGCCTCATCTCTCTCACTTGCTCTCACCTCTTTCACACTCACCCTCATCTCTCTCATTTGCTCTCACCTCTCTCACACCTCACACTCACCCTCATCTCTCTCACTTGGTCTCACCTCTCTCACACTCAGCCTCATCTCTCTCACTTGCTCTCACCTCTCTCGCACTCACCCTCATCTCTCTCACTTGGTCTCACCTCTCTCACACTCAGCCTCATCTCTCTCACTTGCTCTCACCTCTCTCGCACTCACCCTCATCTCTCTCACTTGGTCTCACCTCTCTCACACTCAGCCTCATCTCTCTCACTTGCTCTCACCTCTCTCGCACTCACCCTCATCTCTCTCACTTGGTCTCACCTCTCTCACACTCAGCCTCATCTCTCTCACTTGCTCTCACCTCTCTCACACTCACCCTCATCTCTCTCATTTGCTCTCACCTCTCTCACACTCAGCCTCATCTCTCTCACTTGCTCTCACCTCTCTCACACTCACCTTCATCTCTCTCACTTGCTCTTACCTCTCTCACACCTCACACTCACCCTCATCTCTCTCATTTGCTCTCACCTCTCTCACACTCAGCCTCATCTCTCTCATTTGCTCTCACCTCTCTCACACTCACCTTCATCTCTCTCATTTGCTCTCACCTCTCTCACACTCAGCCTCATCTCTCTCATATATTCACAATCACGCTCTCACCCGTCTCTCACCCTATCTCACTCACCTATCACAGTACAGTAGGAGAAGAACAGCTGATGAAACTGCGAGGCGAACGATGTGAAGAGGCACCCGAGCGCCGTCACCAGCCCGCCGAGAACCGCAGTTAGTCGTGTCGATTTCCGCCGACAGATGGCGATGGTGAGCGGCGAGATGGCCAGCGACAGAGCCATCGAGAACGCACCCACACAGCCTGCAACAAGGAGAGATAGGTGAGATAGGAGACGTGGTACTCTGTGTCAGCAATGTGTCGGAAGTGTGTCAGAAGTGTCGTTCGTGTCGGCAGTGCAGCAGCAGTGTCAGGAACGTAAATAAACTCAGCATCGTTTGTATCGGTCAGGTCAGTGTGGCGACAGTGTCAGTCATGCGTGTGTCGGCCGTGTCAGTAGTCCGTGAATCGTGTGTCAGTGTGACACATAAGTTTGTCAACGTTCCTGTCTACGAGACAGATGAGGGGTGTCCGACATTGTCCCCGCTAGATTTCAGAGGTTTTGTTTCTGTTTCTGGTTGTTTTTTTAGGCTGAGCAATCAGAATTCCGACAGGCGGTAATAAAATCGGTCATTTAGCAGTAGAGTCCAGATAATTTTTACATAAATCATTTGTATTGCGAAAGTTTCTAAAGTGAAGTGGCAGCTGCATCCATAAGTTATCACCAAAGTGCCATTGTATTCCTAAATGCATGTGATTTATTGGCCCGTGATCTTATGAAATATTGCGAGGAGCACATGTTCCACACGTTTCTCATATACAGATTTATCGATCCAGTGTTCATCGATAATCGATTAAGCTAAATACATCAAATTAATTACGTTGGCATAATAAACATGACACAAGTCAAAAGGGATAAGAAAATCCAGGAATAGAAATTGGTAATGCCGGTGGAAATAACATGATGCTGAATGCTGATGACAGGCATTCGCCGAATCCTTCAAATCACATCTGGACCGAGCATTTCACTTTGCTCGGGTCGTTGAATAACTGCGGTGTGTCATTAATCATCATCTAATTAACACTTGGGGCGAAAACAGGCAAACGTGTGGGCGATAGATGTTCGGTGTATTTGTACGGGTTTTACGAATACATGCGTCATCAAAACAAGTTCAGCTTTATTTGCCCGCACGCATGAAGAAGCGTATAAGTGGATAAGAAAACGGTATCTCTGCAGGTGACTTCAGAACTGTATGTAACGCCTGTAAGGTAACTATTCAAAGGATGACGCTGCAAAATAACTACACCATTGAATAGCGGTGATGTTACACTGCCATCGCAAATGTGTGTGCACAGAGGCAGATGTTGCATGTTGTCAACAGTCACGTAAATAAGAAAACGGTATCTCTGCAGGTGACTTCAGAACTGTATGTAACGCCTGTAAGGTAACTATTCAAAGGATGACGCTGCAAAATAACTACACCATTGAATAGCGGTGATGTTACACTGCCATCGCAAATGTATGTGCACAGAGGCAGATGTTGCATGTTGTCAACAGTCACGTAAAAACGTATGGTTCGTTTTCAGCTAATGAAGTGTTCCCCGTCTCCATCCCAACCCTACACTGCCATCGTCACAGGGACGAACTGTATACAAGGTCGCTCCTGGCAGAATCAGGTACACTTCAGCTGAACAGCTCGCAGCAGTTCATCGTTCCAGTATGATTTGCGTTTCAATGGGCGATTGGAAGTCACGCCATAAGATGAATGTTCGACGTCGACCCACAGGAGTATTTCCATGGATTGCTGAGGCTGACGCCCGGAAAATGGCCGAGTACTCGGCTCTGTGTGGCCGACATAAGCAGTGCATTGCTTTCTTTGTTTTTACATTGCAATGTACAGGTACATTGTGGGTAAATATCGAAGGTCACATGTGTGGATACATATCCATTACTCCGGTTGCTCTTGGTTGACTTTTAAAAATTGTCCTGTTATGCCACTTCATGTCTTATCGCGGCGCAACAGAAATAATGCCTACTCCACGCCCAGGTATGGCTTGGTGTGTGATGTGACGTGCAGTTCTATGGTGAGTGACGGCAGTTCCCCTCCATCCGATTGTTCCAAATGAGTGCGCAAGCGTTATGCATCGTCACTTATATCACCACAATACATTATTCAATCAGGGGGTGTCAAGATATGCGGGGATTCATGGTCGAATAGTTTCGACTCTACGCTTGGCTTACCGATGGCCATGTTACCCTGTGTTCCTGAGAATAAAAATGTGTCTTGGTTTCGTCATACTGACGAAAAGGATATGGTACCGTGCTGGTTTACCGAGTTATGTCGAAAGCAGACGGGAGAAGAAAAAAATGTATCCACTTTACGAACAGCTTGACGCCCACAAAAAAAGTGGTAGTAAAACACATATTTATGAGAAGAATCGCCACATTTATCGATGGTTCTGAAAAAGTTACTGACCGGTAAATATATATGTCAGAACATGGGCGGATACCATGCTTAACCCTCGCCCTACGGGAGCTTTTTTTCACCTTCGCCCTACGGGGGGCCTGACAGGCCCCCTGTTAACTTCCAAACCAAGCAACTTAGAGCAATGCAGTAAGAACCAGCATATTGCCTGTCATGAGAGGAATCTAATAATATGCGATTTTTAGGTTTCAGATCAACGGGTGACCTTCCAGGTCAAGTGAATGACCTCGGATTTACCACGTCCAGAACAGCGATTTTGCTCTTCTGAAAACCTCAAAATTAGAAACTGATAAATGTAAATAAAAAGGATGTTCCTAGACCAATTTTGGCTTAGAAATACAGAAAAGGTAATTATTTGTTCGTATCTTGTTAAAAAATTATTTTCTTTTGGTTTAAATGACGTCATGATTTTCTTAAACTTAGGGAGCCATCACTCAGTCAAAAATTAAGAAATTGTTTGAAAGTTAGCATGGGCATTGTCCATACTCAGGGCTCTCAGATATTTTCTGGTTTTTCTCAAATCTTTGAAAATGTTGATTTTGTGGGGATTAAAAAAAAAAATTTAGGGGTCAAAAACCCAAAAAAACTCAAATCCGAGAAGGACATTTGAAAGAGAATGCCATTTTGTATCTTTGGTGAATTGCGTTTGCAATTTCCTTTAAAACTCTGTGTTCTACCATTTGTCAAACATTTATCGTTTTTCCACCAACATGACGTCATCAAAACATGATTATCTCCCAAACTACTTAACCAATTACAATTAAATTTGTACAGCCTGCGTATAATTTTTGCTAATTCATCTACCAAACATTTCAGCAAGATGTGCCGAATGTGTAAAAAGTTATTCATGAAAAACCTCAGGGGGCCTTCAGCCCCCCCCCCCCCCGCGTAGGGCGAGGGTTACATGTGGCTGCGTGATTCGAGTCTGTGATCCAAAGGTAGCAATGTACTTTTTACAGCTGATTGTTATCTTATCTGTAACAAATTGTATAGATGATTCAGACTCCCACAAAGAACAAATGAAGATCGCTGTTTCCAAGTTAAGTATATAATCAAAATATTCACCCAACAAATTATGCGTTTCGCGGAACTTCACGGAGTCTGCAAATTTCATAAAATCCCACTTCACCGATTTTTGCAACTTTGCATCGCTGATTGATGACAGCAAGGTTACGGCCCTCGCCATCACTAACCTCTTGTTCGACCCGGATAAGTACCGTCTAACACGCACATACCGTCACACGAGCAACAGCCTACCTCAACGAGCGGTTACCCGCGGGACCCCGCTGATGAATCTCCATCCCAGGCGGCTTTGTCGCCGCGTGGCACCTAATGACCGTCCAATATCGCCATAATAAATGATGTTCTGTGAAAGTTGTAGTACATAAGGCGGCCAGGCTGCGGCTAATCCCTCGATGGGTGATCACGGACCAGTTTTAATTGAGCTCGTCTGCTTCCCGGACACGACTTGTGATAAATCCACGCCAGCCAATCAGCGTCCGTTTTTCTGTGGCCGGGTCAATTTGTCAGACGCTGTACTATGATAAATCACGTGCTGTTCGTCGTCGGTGGCACCTCTGTGTCCGCAGAATCCGATTAGGGCTTCTATTTACGACAAACCACGCTCGCCAGCCACCAGATGCTATCACAGCATCGACTCATTTGGTGGGCTGAGAGATGCTCGCTATAAATTTCCGACTAAAGTGCCGCTGTGTCGACCGAACAAGTTGTTAAACCACCGACACGTGGCTAGTAAAACTACAAGGATAGCTACAAGTCAGCGTGTACAAATCACCGGTTTAGAGGGATTGGGCGATACACGTCAGGCGGGCTATGTTTATACCAGTAGAACACCTAGGAGTGTAAGTGTTCGTAACAAATGACAGACTTCAGACTTTAGTTAGGATTTTCTCCTGCTCATGACTTCAGATATCGAAATAAATCAGGCAATTCATGTATGACATAGTTTATTCCTAACTAGATCTAATACCTCTGGTATGCTTCTTTCACAGAAACGTTATCCGCTAAACGGAAACGTTAAAAGCAATCGTTACATTAACACGCAGTTTGTCTGCGTGTTTATGTAACGATTGTCTTTCGATTAGCCGCATGCAACCTGCATTCTACCCATTGAACCCGAAGCATACGCTTGATACCTCCAACTCCGTGCCCATCCGCATTTATTTTAGTCGAAGTTCTTTCCCAATCCCACTCCTGATTCGAACATGCCACTTGCTAGCCCCCCCCCCCCCCCCCCCCCCGTCTGGCTTGATCTGCTCGAGACCACTGTGCGCAGTGACAGTAGCCGAATCCGTTCTATGGCCGGCCATTGGTGGTCAGAAGCCAACCCAGATTTTCCCATCGTTCCAGCAGAATAGCATAATTGAATCTTTCTACCAAATTGAAGCCCGGAAGCAGCTACCCGGCAGAGGGCCGCAGAGAGAGGAAACTACAGAGCAGAGGAGCGCCCCAACCTGGCGCGTGCGCAATATATGGCGCGGAAAAATGACCAGCGAGACGTAGACTTGGCAGCCAAAGTTCATATAAAGCGGGTGATATCGCGGCGGAAAATAATCAACGTCGACTCCGAGGCCAAATCAGCAGGCATTGCGAGGGCGGAGACTGTCTCACTTCCTCAGAAAACTCACTTCCTCTCCGGCGGAAAGGAAGTGAGCATTTTCATCTGCTGGCGGGGCTGACACCGTACGTAACGCCGTACTACGGCTGGGGAGTGGGGAGCCTTCTGGAGGAGTCCATCGAGCACAATCTCGATGACTCGTTGCCCTGATGCAGTGTTTTGCCGCTGACGCACTATGTTCCATCCGGGACAGATTGGTTCACCCATATCCACCTCGCCCAGTCTCCGGTCTTCTCGACTGAACGAAAGGAGTCAACACCGCGGCGCACCCCTGCCGGCCGGCCCTGACTGCATGACGAACTGCATTGCAACACGAATCACAATGAGTTACTGCATCGGAGACGAGAGCACAAACCATGACCACACTACCCGTACAGTCATGATTCTATAACCATGATTGATGGGATGATGTGCTTAACCTCCACCGGACCCGCCAATGGGCGCCGGGTCAGGGGTGGCGCGGGTAATGGCTTCGCTCTGCCGAATCTGAATCGAAACACCGAGCGGACAGCAGCCTCCGCACAAGGTGACCCACCACCGATCCATCCAGGACGTGCAACCATGTGTACTGACAAGTCTGAAACTAGCAGACTCCAGCCGCAAAACTCCACTGCTCATTACCACACCGTCCAAAAAAGCATTCCACGTGCGGTAATTGCCGTGATACCTCCGCTGCGCACAGAGATGAAATTACACGGCGTCGGCCGAGACAAAAGCTGGCAGCGGCCATTGACATCGTATAATCACCCAGCTCATTCATGCGGGGATGCTCGGGGCCATTGTTTGAATACCACGTCTGCAGCACGTCCAAACTGCCGGCTCTGCAATTAATTACGGAGCAGGACCGCCGCGAGCGGGTTCCAATCTTTGCCTCACCGCAGCCATCCCGACCGACCGACCGACCGACCGACCGACCGACCGACCGACCGACCGACCGACCGACCGACCGACCGACCGACCGACCGACCGACCGACCGACCGACCGACCGACCGACCGACCGACCGACCGACCGACCGACCGACCGACCGACCGACCGACCGACCGACCGACCGACCGACCGACCGACCGACCGACCGACCGACCGACCGACCGACCGACCGACCGACCGACCGACCGACCGACCGACCGACCGACCGACCGACCGACCGACCGACCGACCGACCGACCGACCGACCGACCGACCGACCGACCGACCGACCGACCGACCGACCGACCGACCGACCGACCGACCGACCGACCGACCGACCGACCGACCGACCGACCGACCGACCGACCGACCGACCGACCGACCGACCGACCGACCGACCGACCGACCGACCGACCGACCGACCGACCGACCGACCGACCGACCGACCGACCGACCGACCGACCGACCGACCGACCGACCGACCGACCGACCGACCGACCGACCGACCGACCGACCGACCGACCGACCGACCGACCGACCGACCGACCGACCGACCGACCGACCGACCGACCGACCGACCGACCGACCGACCGACCGACCGACCGACCGACCGACCGACCGACCGACCGACCGACCGACCGACCGACCGACCGACCGACCGACCGACCGACCGACCGACCGACCGACCGACCGACCGACCGACCGACCGACCGACCGACCGACCGACCGACCGACCGACCGACCGACCGACCGACCGACCGACCGACCGACCGACCGACCGACCGACCGACCGACCGACCGACCGACCGACCGACCGACCGACCGACCGACCGACCGACCGACCGACCGACCGACCGACCGACCGACCGACCGACCGACCGACCGACCGACCGACCGACCGACCGACCGACCGACCGACCGACCGACCGACCGACCGACCGACCGACCGACCGACCGACCGACCGACCGACCGACCGACCGACCGACCGACCGACCGACCGACCGACCGACCGACCGACCGACCGACCGACCGACCGACCGACCGACCGACCGACCGACCGACCGACCGACCGACCGACCGACCGACCGACCGACCGACCGACCGACCGACCGACCGACCGACCGACCGACCGACCGACCGACCGACCGACCGACCGACCGACCGACCGACCGACCGACCGACCGACCGACCGACCGACCGACCGACCGACCGACCGACCGACCGACCGACCGACCGACCGACCGACCGACCGACCGACCGACCGACCGACCGACCGACCGACCGACCGACCGACCGACCGACCGACCGACCGACCGACCGACCGACCGACCGACCGACCGACCGACCGACCGACCGACCGACCGACCGACCGACCGACCGACCGACCGACCGACCGACCGACCGACCGACCGACCGACCGACCGACCGACCGACCGACCGACCGACCGACCGACCGACCGACCGACCGACCGACCGACCGACCGACCGACCGACCGACCGACCGACCGACCGACCGACCGACCGACCGACCGACCGACCGACCGACCGACCGACCGACCGACCGACCGACCGACCGACCGACCGACCGACCGACCGACCGACCGACCGACCGACCGACCGACCGACCGACCGACCGACCGACCGACCGACCGACCGACCGACCGACCGACCGACCGACCGACCGACCGACCGACCGACCGACCGACCGACCGACCGACCGACCGACCGACCGACCGACCGACCGACCGACCGACCGACCGACCGACCGACCGACCGACCGACCGACCGACCGACCGACCGACCGACCGACCGACCGACCGACCGACCGACCGACCGACCGACCGACCGACCGACCGACCGACCGACCGACCGACCGACCGACCGACCGACCGACCGACCGACCGACCGACCGACCGACCGACCGACCGACCGACCGACCGACCGACCGACCGACCGACCGACCGACCGACCGACCGACCGACCGACCGACCGACCGACCGACCGACCGACCGACCGACCGACCGACCGACCGACCGACCGACCGACCGACCGACCGACCGACCGACCGACCGACCGACCGACCGACCGACCGACCGACCGACCGACCGACCGACCGACCGACCGACCGACCGACCGACCGACCGACCGACCGACCGACCGACCGACCGACCGACCGACCGACCGACCGACCGACCGACCGACCGACCGACCGACCGACCGACCGACCGACCGACCGACCGACCGACCGACCGACCGACCGACCGACCGACCGACCGACCGACCGACCGACCGACCGACCGACCGACCGACCGACCGACCGACCGACCGACCGACCGACCGACCGACCGACCGACCGACCGACCGACCGACCGACCGACCGACCGACCGACCGACCGACCGACCGACCGACCGACCGACCGACCGACCGACCGACCGACCGACCGACCGACCGACCGACCGACCGACCGACCGACCGACCGACCGACCGACCGACCGACCGACCGACCGACCGACCGACCGACCGACCGACCGACCGACCGACCGACCGACCGACCGACCGACCGACCGACCGACCGACCGACCGACCGACCGACCGACCGACCGACCGACCGACCGACCGACCGACCGACCGACCGACCGACCGACCGACCGACCGACCGACCGACCGACCGACCGACCGACCGACCGACCGACCGACCGACCGACCGACCGACCGACCGACCGACCGACCGACCGACCGACCGACCGACCGACCGACCGACCGACCGACCGACCGACCGACCGACCGACCGACCGACCGACCGACCGACCGACCGACCGACCGACCGACCGACCGACCGACCGACCGACCGACCGACCGACCGACCGACCGACCGACCGACCGACCGACCGACCGACCGACCGACCGACCGACCGACCGACCGACCGACCGACCGACCGACCGACCGACCGACCGACCGACCGACCGACCGACCGACCGACCGACCGACCGACCGACCGACCGACCGACCGACCGACCGACCGACCGACCGACCGACCGACCGACCGACCGACCGACCGACCGACCGACCGACCGACCGACCGACCGACCGACCGACCGACCGACCGACCGACCGACCGACCGACCGACCGACCGACCGACCGACCGACCGACCGACCGACCGACCGACCGACCGACCGACCGACCGACCGACCGACCGACCGACCGACCGACCGACCGACCGACCGACCGACCGACCGACCGACCGACCGACCGACCGACCGACCGACCGACCGACCGACCGACCGACCGACCGACCGACCGACCGACCGACCGACCGACCGACCGACCGACCGACCGACCGACCGACCGACCGACCGACCGACCGACCGACCGACCGACCGACCGACCGACCGACCGACCGACCGACCGACCGACCGACCGACCGACCGACCGACCGACCGACCGACCGACCGACCGACCGACCGACCGACCGACCGACCGACCGACCGACCGACCGACCGACCGACCGACCGACCGACCGACCGACCGACCGACCGACCGACCGACCGACCGACCGACCGACCGACCGACCGACCGACCGACCGACCGACCGACCGACCGACCGACCGACCGACCGACCGACCGACCGACCGACCGACCGACCGACCGACCGACCGACCGACCGACCGACCGACCGACCGACCGACCGACCGACCGACCGACCGACCGACCGACCGACCGACCGACCGACCGACCGACCGACCGACCGACCGACCGACCGACCGACCGACCGACCGACCGACCGACCGACCGACCGACCGACCGACCGACCGACCGACCGACCGACCGACCGACCGACCGACCGACCGACCGACCGACCGACCGACCGACCGACCGACCGACCGACCGACCGACCGACCGACCGACCGACCGACCGACCGACCGACCGACCGACCGACCGACCGACCGACCGACCGACCGACCGACCGACCGACCGACCGACCGACCGACCGACCGACCGACCGACCGACCGACCGACCGACCGACCGACCGACCGACCGACCGACCGACCGACCGACCGACCGACCGACCGACCGACCGACCGACCGACCGACCGACCGACCGACCGACCGACCGACCGACCGACCGACCGACCGACCGACCGACCGACCGACCGACCGACCGACCGACCGACCGACCGACCGACCGACCGACCGACCGACCGACCGACCGACCGACCGACCGACCGACCGACCGACCGACCGACCGACCGACCGACCGACCGACCGACCGACCGACCGACCGACCGACCGACCGACCGACCGACCGACCGACCGACCGACCGACCGACCGACCGACCGACCGACCGACCGACCGACCGACCGACCGACCGACCGACCGACCGACCGACCGACCGACCGACCGACCGACCGACCGACCGACCGACCGACCGACCGACCGACCGACCGACCGACCGACCGACCGACCGACCGACCGACCGACCGACCGACCGACCGACCGACCGACCGACCGACCGACCGACCGACCGACCGACCGACCGACCGACCGACCGACCGACCGACCGACCGACCGACCGACCGACCGACCGACCGACCGACCGACCGACCGACCGACCGACCGACCGACCGACCGACCGACCGACCGACCGACCGACCGACCGACCGACCGACCGACCGACCGACCGACCGACCGACCGACCGACCGACCGACCGACCGACCGACCGACCGACCGACCGACCGACCGACCGACCGACCGACCGACCGACCGACCGACCGACCGACCAACCGAAATATAATATTTGCCTCACCGCAGCCATCCCGCCCGACCAACCGACCGACCGGCCGGCCGACCAGCCGACCGGACGACCAACCGGCCGACCGTGTATAGTCAACCGGTGGACTGAGCATCGCTGGCAGGTGGTGAGTGCATGGGCACGTGGACAATGGTACACGATGGTGGACGATGGCGTGCGGCAGGGCGCATTGTCGGGCTGCCAGCCACTTGCGTCATGTTCGTATGTGACCGAGCTGCCCAGGGCAGGGTCGGTCAGGTCGTGAAGCTCATCCCAAGCCCGGGGACAGACCAAGAGCCGGTCTTCAGCTGACCACGAAGTTGGCTGCTACGGACGGTGCTGGTCTGAGGTATGACTGCGGTGGTGTGGCAGGGTGGGTACGAAGTTGGCTGCTACGGACGGTGCTGGTCTGAGGTATGACTGTGGTGGTGTGGCAGGGTGGGTACGAAGTTGGCTGCTACGGACGGTGCTGGTCTCAGGTATGACTGCGGTGGTGTGGCAGGGTGGGTACGAAGTTGACTGCTACGGACGGTGCTGGTCTGAGGTATGACTGTGGTGGTGTGGCAGGGTGGGTACGAAGTTGGCTGCTACGGACGGTGCTGGTCTGAGGTATGACTGCGGTGGTGTGGCAGGGTGGGTACGAAGTTGACTGCTACGGACGGTGCTGGTCTGAGGTATGACTGCGGTGGTGTGGCAGGGTGACCACGAAGTTGACTGCTACGGACGGTGCTGGTCTCAGGTATGACTGCGGTGGTGTGGCAGGGTGGGAGAATTGCTGTTGTGGTAATAAGGATTGGGAAGGGGAGAAAAGGTGAGAAGGGACGGAAGCTTCGCAAAGGCGTTTAAATCATGTGGGGGATAGGGCAGGACGTATGACTGCAGCAGCAGGTTCCGCTGGCGGTCAGCGGTCAGCGGTCAGCGGTCAGCGGTCAGCGGTCAGCGGTCAGCGGTCAGCGGTCAGCGGTCAGCGGTCAGCGGTCAGCGGTCAGCAGTCAGCGGTCAGCAGTGAGCAGTCAGCGGTCAGCAGTCAGCGGTCAGCAGTCAGCGGTCAGCAGTCAGCGGTCAGCGGTCAGCAGTCAGCGGTCAGCGGTCAGCGGTCAGTGGTCAGCGGTCAGCGGTCAGCGGTCAGCGGTCAGCGGTCAGCGGTCAGCGGTCAGCAGTCAGAGGTCAGCGGTCAGCGGTCAGCGGTCAGCAGTCAGCGGTCAGCAGTCAGCGGTCAGCGGTCAGCGGTCAGCGGTCAGCAGTCAGCGGTCAGCGGTCAGCGGTCAGCGGTCAGCAGTCAGCAGTCAGCGGTCAGCGGTCAGCGGTCAGCGGTCAGCGGTCAGCGGTCAGTGGTCAGTGGTCAGTGGTCAGTGGTCAGTGGTCAGTGGTCAGTGGTCAGTGCCAGCTGTCCTGTGCAGGCCAAGCGAGAGACAACGTGAGCTGATTGACGCCCCCCCCCCCCCCCCTGAACCGCCCGATGGTGGCCACTGGCTGGACTATGGTCGCCCGGTCTGACCGGCAGCGTTTCATCCCAGCCGCGATCGCCGATTATCCGGACACGTCAGCGATGCAACATGCAGGCCTGTGTCAAACGTCAGGAGCAATGTTCCACACCATAAACAATGTTTTGATAGCAACAAGTGACCCATCTATCGCTGCTAATCATCTGTTCTGAGCAGATGAGTAAGGCTGGCCATATAAATCGTTGATGGCTGATTAAAAGCTGACGCAATGAAAACATATCCGATCTGACAGGATGGCTGTTAGCAGTTGAAGAATGGACACCGTGTTCCAAACACAACCGTGTGACCCAAACGTCGTAAGTAACAGCAGATTGTTCCGATCGGTGGCTGGTCGACGCCACGCGTTCCATGATGGCACAGGAGGTGAGACAGACGATGCAAGGAAGACAGGGGAGATCCATAGGGGACAGACATCTACCAGACAAAACACGGACACATATGTCCATGTGCATCCCATCAACTAGTGACTGTCCGCACCATACGTCCGGCATCTTCCTCAGTTGTGACGTCCCTGTCCTCAGTGTGGCGCCACTGTCCTTAGTGTGACGTCACTGTTGACAGTGTGACGTCCCTGTCAGCACTGTGGCGTCACTGGCATCAGTGTGACGTCACTGTCATCAGTGTGACGTCACTGTCCTCAATGTGACGTCACTATCAGCACTGTGACGTCACTGTACTCAGTGTGACGTCACTGTTGGCAGTGTGACGTCCTTGCTCGCATGGTGACTGTCCGTCACTGTACGCAGTGTGACGTCATTGTCCTCAGTGTGACGTCACTCTCAGCACTGTGACGTCACTGTTATCAGTGTGACGTCACTGTCTTCAGTGTGACGTCACTGTTGGCAGTGTGACGTCCCCGTCAGCACTGTGGCGTCACTGTCATCAGTGTGACGTCACTGTACTCAGTGTAACGTCATTGTCATCAGTGTGACGTCACTGTCAGCAATGTGACGTCACTGTCCTCAGTGTGACGTCACTGTTCGCAGTGTGAGTCTGCGACAGGGTCGCGGGGTGACGACACAGTCATTAATCCAATGACAAACGATCTCCGCTCCGGGTGAAGCTGGCATCACCAGACGTCAGGCAGAGGAACTGACGACGGTTAACGGTCCCGAATCGACAGTTAACGGTCTCGAGTCGACAGTTGACGGTCCCGGACGACAGTTAACGGTCCCGAGTCGACAGTTAACAGTCTCGAGTCGACAGTTAACGGTTCCGAGTCGACAGTTAACGGTCCCGAGTCGCCAGTTAACGGTCCCGAGTCGACAATCAGGGGTCTGATGGAAGGGTACAGACTGCAGGGGCTCATTCGCCAGCGAAGACTGCCAACCAGCAAATTCTGTATGAAACGACCTATTTGTTTATATAGGCATTTGGTGTTGGTTCAATTATCCCAGAAGATACCAGGAACCGGGACTGAAGGCTCTGCTTTGAGATCCTTCAGCTGAAATGTATGTTCAATATTTTTCGAAAAAATAGTTCATTGACATGACAACATGAGTCAGTTGTTGGTGGTGGGCGGTGGCGAAGGAAAGGAAGCAAATAGCCCGGCCAAACCCACCAGGAACGCTATAGTGCAGTTAGCCCCCTGACACGGCTGGGGACTGGAACTCCCAACTCACCAAACACGTGCCTAACGAGACGTCAACATCGGGACGAACGACGGTAGAGAGGTGCTACTCATTTTCTGCGTCAGGTACGAGCGACAGTCTGCGTCAGGTACGAGCGACAGTCTGCGTCAGGTACGAGCGACAGTCTGCGTCAGGTATGAGCGACAGTCTGCGTACGGTACGAGCGACAGTCTGCGTCAGATACGAGCGACAGTCTGCGTCAGGTACGAGCGACAGTCTTCGTCAGGTACGAGCGACAGTCTGCGTCAGGTACGAGCGACAGTCTGCGTCAGGTACGAGCGACAGTCTTCGCCAGGTACGAGCGACAGTCTGCGTAAGGTAGGAGCGACAGTCTGACTATGACACCTCGCTCCGCTTCCTCGCTGACTGGCACCACTTCCTGGTACTGGGGCAGGCCGGCAGTAAAACAATCAGAACTAACAGGCACGACACGACCAGCGACGAATCCTCCGCTCCTCCGCTCCTCCGCTCCTCCGCCGACCCCCGCCAAGAGAACCCCACAAGTCATCCGGCCCTTAGCCGGCATGCACCCACAGCTGGCGGCAACAGGCGCCAACATCAGCACCGTAGCGCTCCAGGCCACAGAGCCGACCGCGAATACCGCGGGATGCCGACCAAAAAGTGCACGAGCGCGCGCAAAAAAATCGACGCTACCGCACTGCCAAATCCGGCGGCGAAAAATGGCGCCAACGAGCCGAATCGTGTAAGAAGTGTTTTCTGGTGTCACGGGCAGTAGAGCGAACACCACAAAACCGGTCTCGGCGGAACGTGGTCCGCACTCACTCATAATCACCCGCGGCCACAAAACCGCGCGCCTCACCGCCGAAATAACTTTTTGGCGCGAGCCGCCGACAAAGCGCGCGTCGGATCACGCGCTGCTGGTAAAACAGGCGGTGGCGCGCCGTTTTTATGGCGCGGAGGTGGCGATCAGTCATCGAAACCAGAGCGGCGACGGCGGGGCATGGGCGGCGACGGCGGGGCATCGGCGGCGACGGCGGGGCATCGGCAAGATACGACGGCGACGGAGCAATTCCGAAGGAACCGCTCCTGTTCGCATTGCGTTTGACACTTTGGAATACCGCTTCGGCGATCGCTTTATCTTCCCGGTGCTGACGACGAAATCTCGGAGCTAGCGTTATGATCTCCTATTTTTCTTTTAAACATTTTACATAGAGGCCAGAAAAAAAACAGCTTCATTCAGCGTCGCTGCTTGAGAAATTGCCACAATTGTGTGGATTTCCGAAGCCTCCGGAGCTTCAGAAACCATAAACTGCCTGAATATAATTCATGCACGTTTATGTTGGATTTCAAGAGCAATGCTGCGGCGATGGAAGAGGAAAAGAGATGGGCAAGATCAATCGGACTTTTAAGGTGAGTGGTGTGATAATCTGTAGCACAGTGGTCCGATACTTCTTGTTAGATTTGTAGATATTTGGTTATCTGATGTGGCAAATTGTTTAACGATATCACGAATCACATAAAGATGTGGATGACGATAAATCACAAAGAAGTAAAAGAGAAACTAAATGAAGGCTTAAATTGTACTGTAATGGTTACAAAAACGGGATCAAAGGGCATATATTTCGTTCACATGCTATGCACTCACTATGATCCAAACGCGACAGCTCTCTGTATCTGGAACACCTAGCCTCGGAAACTACCATGACCCGTGCCCTTTCTCTTGCCAACACCCATGAGGAAACGTGCATCATGGGAAAAGAAGAAGTGTCTCTCAAAGAAGCTGCCCGGTGCAGCGCAACTCGGGAATAGGTCGAGACCAGGCAGGTCGGACCAGCAGCGCCGCTCGGGAATAGGTCGAGACCAGGCAGGTCGGATCAGCAGCGCCGCTCGGGAATAGGTCGAGACCAGCAGGTCGGACCAGCAGCGCCGCTCGGGAATAGGTCGAGACCAGGCAGGTCGGATCAGCAGCGCCGCTCGGGAATAGGTCGAGACCAGGCAGGTCGGACCAGCAGCGCCGCTCGGGAATAGGTCGAGACCAGGCAGGTCGGACCAGCAGCGCCGCTCGGGAATAGGTCGAGACCAGGCAGGTCGGACCAGCAGCGCCGCTCGGGAATAGGTCGAGACCAGGCAGGTCGGACCAGCAGCGCCGCTCGGGAATAGGTCGAGACCAGGCAGGTCGGACCAGCAGCGCCGCTCGGGAATAGGTCGAGACCAGCTGCAGGTCGGATCCCCGGCAGCTGGTCGGGCGCCGGAGTCGCACCAGTGCGCGTGCCGCGTATTTCGGACACTACATCCATTATGCATATGACGGTCCAGCAGGCACCCCGAACAGAAGGGCGGCTACTTGTCGAACGCTGGACACGAGCGAAGCAGTCAGCTGACTAACGACTGCGTCATCGGACTGCAGTCTGATCATGGGCAGTCAGTTGTAAAATGTTGTTTTCTGTGTTTACTCCTGCCTACAAACACTGGCAAATGTTAGTCATCTTACTACGTTGAATGATTCCCCCAGCTTCAACTCTTACATTACAGCCCGTAACAAACCTATACATCCCATGTCCAAGGCATTCCTCTACTTCAGCTGACCGTTGGGCGGTAGCTGTTCCTCACAGCGGGGAGGCCGCGCTATTACCTGCTATTATCGCCGTGACACGAGCCCGGCCCGGCCCGAACACGCGGCAAAAACCCCGCTAATTAGCGTCTCGCTGGCGCTGCGGCAGGTCCGCGGCCCGGTCAACAGGCTACCGGCGGGGCGCGGCGCGGCGCGGCGCCGCGCGGCGCGGAGCCGAGCTCGTGTTGGGCTATTTATGAACGGCGCAGGCCCAGGCCGGCATGAATATGACCAGTGGCCTTCAGTGTTAGCCCGGCCACATCTCTGCAGTGAATGCGGCGTTATGTGGTGGACAATTTAGGTCAGGTCGCGAGTTTTCAATTTAGTGCACCTTCATCTTCTAAAGTGGTGTGTTGTTGGTTCCGTTAAGGTCTTTTAATCTCCCATGTTGGGTCATGTTGGGAAATTAGTTGCACATCCCACTTGTCAAGTATACGATGCACTCCAAATTCATATTCCAAACAAGCAAGAGTGTACGGTTTCTCTTCTCGTCAACTGGGACGCAACAAATCGCACATTGAACCGAACAGGAAGACGTGGTATGACACCGGCCCTGTAATACCACCCACACAGGGGCGGAAAATGAGCGTGAGTTGATGTACGGGATGGGTGAAATGTACGAATGAACGTGGAATGACGTTTAACAAATCAGCATTGTCCCAGAATATGCCAATACGCCACCCATCCGGACGCTACAACTAACCACTGTTCTGCCCTGCGATCCCAGCCCACAGCGTCTCCTCCTCCCGGCGCGTCGCACAGCGTCTCCTCCTCCCAGCGTGTGTCTGTTGTCTGAGGCGGAGCGGCGAAAGGCGAAGAGGCGCCATTGACAGAGGAGTGGGAGCTCGGCACGGTCTGTTGGGAGCTCCGCGCCGTCGGTCACAGCACGTTACGAATACAGACACAATGTAAAACAGGCGGGACGACCATGGACGGCGAGAACGTGTCAGGAATACCACACAAACTAGACTCGCTGGAAATCGAGGGGCCACTGAGGGAGGAAGAGCAGATAGAGAGGGAAAAGAAGAACAGAGACTGGGGAGAGGGGAGGGTGAGAGAGGGGAGAGAGGGCGAGGCGGAGACGGAGACGGAGACGGAGAGAGAGAGAGAGAGAGAGAGAGAGAGAGAGGAGAGAGAGAGAGAGAGAGAGAGAGAGAGAGAGAGAGAGGAGAGAGAGAGAGAGAGAGAGAGAGAGAGAGAGAGAGAGAGAGAGAGAGAGAGAGAGAGAGAGAGAGAGAGAGAGAGAGAGAGAGAGAGAGAGAGATAGAGAGAGAGAGAGAGAGAGAGAGAGAGAGAGAGGGGGGGGAGAGAGATGGGGAAGGGAAGGAGAGATGGAGGAGAGAAAAGGAGTAAAGGGACTGCAACAGCAACACAGATATGAGATAGATACATAGATGAGGGAAGGGACAGTGGAACGGTGTTAAGAGCACAGATACCGACAATAAATACTCAGCATAGTAGAGTCGCAGTGCAGAAACAGCGCACTATTCTTCATCACTATCTTCACAGACAATCTAACATGCATGTATGAGTGATCGGAGGGGACGGACGGGTCCCTTCCATGCCCCCCCCCCCCCCCGATACCCCCCCCCCCCCCCCCCCCCCCCCGATACCTCGCCGTGCATGGATGTCGGATCACCCGGTCCAGGTGTGCAGTTAAACCACCGCCATTAAACCACGCCGGGTGACAACGTGTTTTTACTCCGCGGGCGAGAGCCGGGTCCGGGGACGGGCGACCGGCCGGCTCGGACCGGGTTTTTGTCCGGTAACGGTAGACGAGGCGTGCTCGGCGACGGCGGCCGCGGCCGTCGCGTCCCATGTCAATCTCACTCACGCGGTGGCATTGCGGGAGGGGGAGGGGGGGGGGCAAGAAACGCCGCGATAGTGCAGAGACATACTCAGAGGCCTTAGCCTCCCATAGAGCACACGGTGACAAATCGGCCAGCGGATAACACGCCAGACGGTGTTTCAGTGGATCGGCATTGAGTGAGAAGGACAAACACGGCAGAAACTTTGAGAATTTGGATGTTTTGTAGCGTGATATACTGACGGTAGATGGTCCAAGTACTGAGGAATGTATCAGTAGCCAGCAGTAACGTGTTGGAATAGCAGCAGTTGTATAACCCGAGCATGGATGGAGGCGACACAAGCAGTGACTTTAGACCATGGTAAAGTTTATACATGCGACAATAAGTGATAAGGTGTTATGCAAGAGAACATAAAATGACGCAATATAAGGGAATTCCCCCATGGTATGCAGTGTTCCATCTCAAAGATCTCTCGAATCAAATACGTTAGTTGATAAATTTAATGAAGTATAAAATAATACTTTGTGGCCATAAGTTAAAAACCCTATAGTTTATTAGTTCTAATGAAGGTTGGAGCCAATGATCCATTGAATACCAAAACAGCACTAAAGCGTGAAGCCTCTAGTGGGTGTAAAAAGGGACGACAATCATGGCGCCAAAAGCCAATTAGGGCATGTTGATTGGTTGTTGAGAAAGGCTGAACACGCTTTGATATTCGACCAGGCTCACTACCTTCAATAATTAAGCCTGAGCTCGATCAAAATTAGATTAAGATTGATTAACATTAAGGTTTATCAGACTTACGGAAAATGACCTCAATTTGAGCACACAGTTTTCTGTCCGACCCCAAACAGGAAAGCCGACATAGTACGCGTGGCCCAGCCCAGCCTACCTCCGCCTCAAAGCGACACCGTTTTCCATCAGCAGAACACACAGTCAACAAGTTCAGTCCACATCTTGCCCAGCTTACCCGCGGCCGGACCACCGCCCTTGTTTGTTCCGTCCCGACCCGCGCGGTTTCCCCGATTCCGCCAGAATGTGAATAGCGCCGACAAGCGCGGTTTTTCCCCACCGCTCTGCCTCCACCGTTCGGCAAGCTTCACTGCCAGACTCGAAAGAAGACTAATGGAGCCGCGACACAAAGTATCAGTTTCGGCGTCACACACTGGATTATCTCCAGCGTGGCCGAACACCCAGGGAGCCGAGCAAATTCCAATTAGCCATTAATTATGCCGGGTCAATCAAACGATCCGTCTTGACGCTGTCGCTGATAGAGGTGTTTGTAATTCCCTCGGTCGATTCGTCACTAGGCTGACATCGGAGCGAGACTCCGAGACGGAGCCGATAATTCGGGACTCGTGTGCGCACTCGTACCTAATGCGCCGAGACCGCATCACGCGGACGGCGTAGAACGCCAGATGGGCAGGCTTTTAGCGGCTTACCGCGGTCTCTCGGATGAGATTAGACCGGGACTAAAGACCTGATGTCGGTTTCCGGTGCTGGTGTTTGTAGGTGTTTGCATTTTACGCACCAGTCATTAGCAAAAGATGAAAGGCCGCACACACGCCGGTGTGATTGCGTTTATCCAGTGGCGAAAGTCAAACAAACAAGAAACGACGTTTTTATCTTTGACGGACCACCGGTGTTTTGCGTTTCGGTGTTTAAAACTGTTCGAAACTTATAAATATTTGTTCGGTCTTGATGCGAAATCAATAGCCTTCCAGGAATTCGAGGTGAGAGGCCCAAGCTTTAATGGCATGCATGAGCGGGTAGAAAATCGATGTTGGCCATTTCAAATTTAGATATTGGTTATCTGCTCAATGTACATTGTACATTGTTACAATGCTACAATGCTACATTGCTACATTGCTACAATTCTACAATGTTACATTGATACATTGCTACAATGTTACAATGCTACAATGATACAATGCTACATTGCTACATTGCTACAATGCTACAATGCTACAATGTTACAATGATACATTGCTACATTGCTACAATGTTACAATGCTACAATGATACAATGCTACAATGTTACAATGATACCATGATACATTGCTACAATGTTACAATGATACAATGCTACATTGCTACATTGATATAATGATACAATGCTACATTGTTACATTGCTACATTGCTACATTGCTACATTGCTACAATGTTACATTGCTTCATTTCTACATTGCTACAATGTTACAATGATACAATGCTACATTGCTGCAATGTTACAATGCTACAATTCTACATTGCTACAATGTTACAATGATACAATGTTACATTGCTACATTGTTACAATGTTACAATGCTACATTGCTGCATTGCTACATTGCTGCATTGATACAGTGCTACATTGCTACATTGATACAATGCTACAATGCTACATTGCTACATTGATACAATGTTACAATGCTACATTGCTACATTGCTACAATGTTACAATGCTACAATGTTACAATGCTACAATGCTACAATGCTACAATGCTACAATGATAGAATGATACAATGATACAATGTTACAATGCTAAAATGCTACAATGCTACAATGATACAATATTGCAATGCTACAATTCTACAATGATACAATGTTGCAATGCTACAATGCTACAATACTAGAATGATACAATGCTACAATAATACAATGATACAATGCTACAATTCCACATTGCTACAATGCTACAATGATACAATGTTACAATGCTACAATGCTACAATGTTACAATGATAAAATACTACAATGTTGCAATGCTACAATACTACAATGCTACAGTGCTACAATGCTACAATGCTACAATGTTAGCACTGAGCACACGACTGAACTTCACAATATGCAATAGGACCAAGTCTCATTAGGTGAAGCAGCCTCAATGATTTCGGCTTTGATTGTCAGAAGTCACAACACTTAGACATGTCTGACCTCGAACACTAACGCTACATACTGTCTAGAGAGAGAGAGTCTGACCTTAGACATGTCTGACCTCGGATACTAACGCTACATACTGTCTAGAGAGAGAGTCTGACCTTAGACATGTCTGACCTCGAACACTAACGCTTCATACTGTCTAGAGAGAGAGAGTCTGACCTTAGACATGTCTGACCTCGGATACTAACGCTACATACTGTCTAGAGAGAGAGTCTGACCTTAGACATGTCTGACCTCGGATACTAACGCTACATACTGTCTAGAGAGAGAGAGTCTGACCTTAGACATGTCTGACCTCGGATACTAACGCTTAATACTGTCTCCTAAATCTCGAAATGCTATGCTTGCTTTTGAAACTAACAACAAATAATGTGGGGGAAAAAATGCTACCGACCAAACGACCCGATTATACTTCTCTCCACCAATAAATATTTAGCCTGACACATTACTAGGGCCACATCCGGGTCACGGCACCTTCTCTCCGACTAATGGTCCGAGTCCATGAGGGCAGATTTCATGGTAGACAGCCGTGTTAAACGCACCCCACGCGCCCGACAATTAGTCAGACGAGGTGATAAACGGAGTTACAGCCCGGGTCAGGCTCGGAGCGCTGGCTAGTGAATGACTAGTAAGTGACTAGTAAGTGACTCTTAGGTGACTAATGAATGGGAGCGTATCAAACCCATACGTTTACAGGAATTCTTCGAAAGTAAATCTGTGAATGGTAAGTAACTCGTGAACTTATACGTCTGCTGTGGAACAGAGACCGAAATGGTGCCTGCTATTCCGGTAATACTTAATCCTTTCCAATCCATTGGAATCGAAGTGCATTAGATTACAGCAATTGTCTCAGAATAGGCTTTAGCGTGGTTCGAACTAATTTCAGGCTTGGATGTTAATTTTGGTGAACATATCTTAAAATGTACAGCAACCTTCTAAAATCGTATATGCATCATTTTACTGAGATCCTATGAAAGCAGCGTTTTATTTTACGGTATTTTTCTAATGAAATCAATATTCAATTGGTTTACCTCAGTCAGCCTTAAAGGAAATGAAGTAGCCGCTTTAACGATTGAATTTTGATCGAGAACCAATGTATTTGGATCAAAGCAAATCGATCTGGGTTAGCAGGTTAATCCATCCAATATACTGTTACGCACTCCACTTTTGACACATTTTCAGACATAAACCTCGCGTAAAAAACAGCCACGGAAACTCGGGTAACTATTTGCCTTTCGCACGGCCTGACACAATCTGCCTGTGATCTTCCGGAGCGGCTCCGATCTGCTCTGAGGATGTGATTTAGGAGACTGAACGCTGGTGTATCGGCCGCTCAGAGTTTGTCGATAAAGCAGCCGAGCTACTGCTCTTCGACGGCCAGCGGCCGAGATACATAATATCTCCGGAGTAATGGCAATCGACTGGAACGCTCTATGGCAGGAATTGCCGATATGGCAGCTCTGGAAACTGGACACGTGTGAATATATTAAGTGAGCTTAATGTGGTTATTCGTTCATTCATAGTTTGGCTAGGCATTTCCTGGAATGTTGTCTCCGATAATGAAATTAATCAGAGAAATGTGACACTTCGTTTAGTATGTTTATCCACTTATGTTAGCTAAGATTGAAATTACAAATAACGCCTAAGGCAAACCTCAAAGTCAAACTATCACCTGTTGGACACATGTGCACATGCTGTGTTTCTAATTCCCTAATCTACTGCATAATATTCCAGCATGTCCCCCCGCGGGGATGGGCAATTCTCTGCACACCATTAAACCTGACCTGATTTTTATCGAACGTAAATTGTTTCGCGCACCAGCACATTTCTCGCTATAATTTTCGCTCGGCATAATTACGAGACGATTTAAATTACCGGAGAGATTGGAGTCGCTGCCTGCGGCGGCGCTGTGAGGCGCATCTGGCAGCGCGCAGCCAACAGAGTTGCATATGTTCGCGTCTCGGGTGACGTGCCTATGGCCATTACAGTCCTATCAACGCAAATTACACGCCAACACAATGATACATTGCACGTGGCATTAGGTCAGATTGCGACTAAATCGCGGCCGAGTAAAAGTAGCAGACACCTCGGCGGTGGCATCAGCCGTAATACAGGTGGGGAGGAATCCCAGATAGCAAGGTAAGCAGGTATTGCATGTATGTATTGTAAAGCTGCAAAGAAGAAACATGTCATCGCTTTGCACTGTAACTGTTTCAAATTAGCCAAACTACGTCAGTGGCCAATGTAAAAATACTCATCGCTGATCGCCACATGCGCCTTACTTATTATAAAACGCCCCTTAAGCATTTGTTCTGTTAAAACATCCAAAAGACTGACATAAGCGCAATAACTCACGGTTACCATTGCTGGTCTGGCTTGGATGTGTTATAACAATCCTACTGTCTCTTACTGTTTTGTTTCCGTGAGGTTTTTATTAGCTGTCGAATTTTGAACCACTCCGCCAGAGCTCAAGCAAACAATTTAACCCTCGCCCGTGCAGCGTCCGATCAGTGCGTGATCGTGCAGGGGGTACAATCCCCCCCCCCTAGCGTTTCGCCCCTAATTGGGTTAGAGCTTCGATTCGAAAACGAACGTGTTGCTTGTCACGAGAGGAAGCCATTGATACCCAATGTTAAAGTCCTAGGTAATTAGGTGACCTCTGAAGTCATGTCAATGACCCAAAATTCAACCAAATTGTAAATGCATATAAATTGAATTTAATCGAGCTAGAATCGCGAATAAGAATATAATTATGCTAAATGGGTGCCAAATTTGAAATCAGCGTCACAAAATGTCCTAGAAACTGCCAAATTCCAAAACGGTCATGTCAGGTCATGTCAGGTCCTTTGAGGTCAGTGACCTCGGTTGACCTGTGGAGGCGCATGACCCCAGTGTAACATATAATCATGTAAAATGGATCCCATATTTGAAATCAGCGTCACAAAATGTCCTAGAAACTGCCAGAAGCCAAAAAAGTAATATCAGGTCATCGGAGGTCAGTGACCTCGGTTGACCTTTGAAAAGGTCAATTTAGGTCACAATCTCAAGGTAAACCACAACTGTCACCTGGACACACCTGTGCATATGCTCCTGAACAACAAACACTATGAAACTGCACAAGTTACAAAGAGCAATACTACAAACGCCAGTTGCGCCTGACATGACCTGAGAAACAGGTCAAAGGTCACGGGTCATGTGACCTAAAACTTTACACAATTTTCAGAATATGTGGCAAATTGTTCCCAAGTAGGGTACTGAAAGTTTCATCGCAATCGGTTGATATTTACGTGAGTTATTCCCGAAAAACCGATGGGGTGGCATCCCCCCCCCCCCTCCGCACTGGTGAGGGTTATGTGTCATGCATGCAAAACAGAGAAGAAAGCAAACATCATTAAGGGTGAAGTGGACGGCAATGGAATTGAGTGAAGTGGATAAAGGCAACGCCTGCTTTGATATGTAAGCGAGGCATGTTAAATATCACTTCATGTATAGCACACAATAAAGCAATAGGCAATCAATTAAATTGTTACAGCTTATCTCGTGCATGTGAGCTTTAGCCAAATAGAGCTTTAGGCAATAAAACCCATGCGTTTCGAAGAACCGCATTGGATATCAACGCTGGTGCTATCTTCGTACAACCATAAAATAGATTGACTGTCGCCGTGGCTGAGTTGCGTGAGGCACGCGATTGCAAACCAAATTACACACCAATACATCACTGGGGACACCGCGCCCCACACTACAGCGCCACTGACGTCACTGGCACACGACAGTGACGTCACAACTGAAGGCACAGTTACGTCACAGCTGACGTCACAGTTAGGATGTCCCTGGCCTGTGAGCTCCAGTTCTGGAGATCCGGAAAGCTGCGTTGATATCCGTTTTCGAAACAGAACCTGTTAGGTCCCATCCACTCGATATGAGCCATCGGAACGTGACGATGGAGTTTCTACCGTGGTAGTGACTAGTGACTGTGATTGGATTTCGGTCGGACTTTTGCTGGAGCTTTTCCCTGAACGCACACGAATATCGGTCGGGCCCTGTTCGGATCTATGATCTATTTCGGATGTGTTTCGGTTCTTGTTTGGATCTCAGCGGCATTGAACCGCGGCCGGTAGTGATGGTTGGTGGTTGGTACGTGGCAGTGACGGTTGATGGTTGGTGCGTGGCATGATGGTTGATGGTTGATGCGTGGCAGTGACGGTTGATGGTTGATGCGTGGCAGTGATGGTTGATGGTTGGTACGTGGCAGTGATGGTTGATGGTTGGTACGTGGCAGTGATGGTTGATGGTTGGTGCGTGGCATTGATGGTTGATGGTTGGTACGTGGCAGTGATGGTTGATGGTTGGTACGTGGCAGTGATGGTTGATGGTTGGTACGTGACTGAGGGTTTGGTGAGACCACTGTCCGCACGCGCTATGAGCCGTGACCGGGGCCGGACCGGGGAGGGAGAGGTGAAACGTGAGGAGAGAGGCACAGGGATTCTGCTTCGAGTCTCTCTGCCCAACAGAATATCCATATAATTGCCACCGACATACTGTGATTTTCAGTGATATCTCAACTTGTGAGTTGGGATTCGTCTTCTACAAACGCTTCTTCTTCGATAGCCCGTTCTTTCATCAAACATGCCGCAAACCGTCCCCCGTGTTCTAGTATGCGTCTGCATTCATTGCACAATAAACTACCAACGCCACCTGAATTTGACACGCAAACTATGAGTCGACGGTCAGATAGGCACCAATTTCCAGCAGCAAAGTGTTTAGCGACCGGCGTAACTGTGATGCCTCGAACCCCTGGCTGAGTGTTACAGCATCCGACTCCGCCATCTTCTGTGATATGCTAACAACAGACATTAAGATTGGTGACGTCCAATAGTTTCCTCCTGCAGTATTAGTGTTGGTGGATACCTCTCGTGGCCAGGGGTTGTCAACAGTTTAATTAAACGCGAGCGGAGGCTCTCGTCAACTAACGATTTACCAGAAAGAGGACTTCTAACGGCCATGACGACATTCACGAGTCAACATCCGACTTGAAAACACTGATAACAGTCCATTTCTTCCCATGGAAACCAGATAAATAAACAAACTCCACGCCAGTAGAGATCCACGGTGTGGATTGCGACGTTGACGGTGCCGGCGGCGATTAGGTGTCACGACTGCCGCCGCTGACCCAGCGCGCCATGACTGCCACGCGGTGTGGACCCAGCGTGACGTGTGTAGCGCGGTGTGGACCCAGCGCGCCATGACTGCCGCGCGGTGTGGACCCAGCGTGACGTGTGTAGCGCGGTGTGGACCCAGCGCGCCATGACAGCCGCACGGTGTGGACCCAGCGCGCCATGACTGCCACGCGGTGTGGACCCAGCGCGCCATGACTGCCACGCGCTGTGGACCCAGCGCGCCATGACTGCCGCGCGGTGTGGACCCAGCGCGCCATGACTGCCGCGCGGTGTGGACCCAGCGCGCCATGACTGCCGCGCGGTGTGGACCCAGCGCGCCATGACTGCCGCGCGGTGTGGACCCAGCGCGCCATGACTGCCGCGCGGTGTGGACCCAGCGCGCCATGACTGCCGCGCGGTGTGGACCCAGCGCGCCATGACTGCCGCGCGGTGTGGACCCAGCGTGACGTGTGTAGCGCAGTGTGGACCCAGCGCGCCATGACTGCCGCACGGTGTGGACCCAGCGCGCCATGACTGCCGCGCGGTGTGGACCCAGCGCGCTATGACTGCCGCGCGGTGTGGACCCAGCGCGCCATGACTGCCGCGCGGTGTGGACCCAGCGCGCCATGACTGCCGCGCGGTGTGGACCCAGCGCGCCATGACTGCCGCGCGGTGTGGACCCAGCGCGCCATGACTGCCGCGCGGTGTGGACCCAGCGCGCCATGACTGCCGCGCGGTGTGGACCCAGCGCGCCATGACTGCCGCGCGGTGTGGACCCAGCGCGCCATGACTGCCGCGCGGTGTGGACCCAGCGTGACGTGTGTAGCGCGGTGTGGACCCAGCGCGCCATGACTGCCGCACGGTGTGGACCCAGCGCGCCATGACTGCCGCGCGGTGTGGACCCAGCGCGCCATGACTGCCGCGCGGTGTGGACCCAGCGCGCCATGACTGCCGCGCGGTGTGGACCCAGCGCGCCATGACTGCCGCGCGGTATGGACCCAGCGCGCCATGACTGCCGCGCGCTGTGGACCCAGCGCGCCATGACTGCCGCGCGGTGTGGACCCAGCGCGCCATGACTGCCGCGCGGTGTGGACCCAGCGCGCCATGACTGCCGCGCGGTGTGGACCCAGCGCGCCATGACTGCCGCGCGGTGTGGACCCAGCGCGCCATGACTGCCGCGCGGTGTGGACCCAGCGCGCCATGACTGCCGCGCGGTGTGGACCCAGCGCGCCATGACTGCCGCGCGGTGTGGACCCAGCGCGCCATGACTGCCGCGCGGTGTGGACCCAGCGCGCCATGACTGCCGCGCGGTGTGGACCCAGCGCGCCATGACTGCCGCGCGGTGAGGACCCAGCGCGCCATGACTGCCGCGCGGTATGGACCCAGCGCGCCATGACTGCCGCGCGGTGTGGACCCAGCGCGCCATGACTGCCGCGCGGTGTGGACCCAGCGCGCCATGACTGCCGCGCGGTGTGGACCCAGCGCGCCATGACTGCCGCGCGGTGTGGACCCAGCGCGCCATGACTGCCGCGCGGTATGGACCCAGCGCGCCATGACTGCCGCGCGGTGTGGACCCAGCGCGCCATGACTGCCGCGCGGTGTGGACCCAGCGCGCCATGACTGCCGTGCGGTGTGGACCCAGCGCGCCATGACTGCCGCGCGGTGTGGACCCAGCGCGCCATGACTGCCGCGCGGTGTGGACCCAGCGCGCCATGACTGCCGCGCGGTGTGGACCCAGCGCGCCATGACTGCCGCGCGGTGTGGACCCAGCGCGCCATGACTGCCGCGCGGTGTGGACCCAGCGCGCCATGACTGCCGCGCGGTGTGGACCCAGCGCGCCATGACTGCCACGCGGTGTGGACCCAGCGCGCCATGACTGCCGCGCGGTGTGGACCCAGCGCGCCATGACTGCCGCGCGGTGTGGACCCAGCGCGCCATGACTGCCGCGCGGTGTGGACCCAGCGCGCCATGACTGCCGCGCGGTGAGGACCCAGCGCGCCATGACTGCCGCGCGGTATGGACCCAGCGCGCCATGACTGCCGCGCGGTGTGGACCCAGCGCGCCATGACTGCCGCGCGGTGTGGACCCAGCGCGCCATGACTGCCGCGCGGTGTGGACCCAGCGCGCCATGACTGCCGCGCGGTGTGGACCCAGCGCGCCATGACTGCCGCGCGGTATGGACCCAGCGCGCCATGACTGCCGCGCGGTGTGGACCCAGCGCGCCATGACTGCCGCGCGGTGTGGACCCAGCGCGCCATGACTGCCGTGCGGTGTGGACCCAGCGCGCCATGACTGCCGCGCGGTGTGGACCCAGCGCGCCATGACTGCCGCGCGGTGTGGACCCAGCGCGCCATGACTGCCGCGCGGTGTGGACCCAGCGCGCCATGACTGCCGCGCGGTGTGGACCCAGCGCGCCATGACTGCCGCGCGGTGTGGACCCAGCGCGCCATGACTGCCGCGCGGTGTGGACCCAGCGCGCCATGACTGCCACGCGGTGTGGACCCAGCGCGCCATGACTGCCGCGCGGTGTGGACCCAGCGCGCCATGACTGCCGCGCGGTGTGGACCCAGCGCGCCATGACTGCCGCGCGGTGTGGACCCAGCGCGCCATGACTGCCGCGCGGTGTGGACCCAGCGCGCCATGACTGCCACGCGGTGTGGACCCAGCGCGCCATGACTGCCGTGCGGTGTGGTCCCAGCGCGCCATGACTGCCGCGCGGTGTGGTCCCAGCGCGCCATGACTGCCGCGCGGTGTGGACCCAGCGCGCCATGACTGCCGCGCGGTGTGGACCCAGCGCGCCATGACTGCCACGCGGTGTGGACCCAGCGCGCCATGACTGCCGCGCGGTGTGGACCCAGCGCGCCATGACTGCCGCGCGGTGTGGACCCAGCGCGCCATGACTGCCGCGCGGTGTGGACCCAGCGCGCCATGACTGCCGCGCGGTGTGGACCCAGCGCGCCATGACTGCCGCGCGGTGTGGACCCAGCGCGCCATGACTGCCGCGCGGTGTGGACCCAGCGCGCCATGACTGCCGCGCGGTGTGGACCCAGCGCGCCATGACTGCCGCGCGGTGTGGACCCAGCGCGCCATTACTGCCGCGCGGACCCAGCGTCGCGCGCCGTCATGCGCCGCGCTGTGGCCGATTTTCTGCCACGGACACTGGACCGCCCGTCCTCCGTTACGAGCGATGCCAATCAGGCCGAAAAAGGGATGCAGATTAATTTATTGGCCGTCTGCTGTGACGGACACGTCTGTCGTGGCGACCGCGAGCGATCGACGTGTCTCCGAGACGAGCTCAACAATACACCCGCTGCCGCCACGGGAAATGGGAGAAATGAATCAACCGTAGCGCGGAGAAATGGGAGAAAGGAGTAAACCGTACTGATGAATGGCGGCTGGTGATGGCGGGTGAGCTTTAGGTGAAATGGCGCGCGTGAGTGAGCCAAGTATGGCAAAGTCGTGATGTCACAATTCCTTAGGTCATCTCCGACGACTGACGACCGTGGAGTATCGACAAAAATGGACAAAAGGCTCCACATAGGGAGGGCGTAATGATGGGAAGGTTTCAGGTGGATGAGTCTGACCGATTCACGTAGTCTGAGGACGGCTCACCAGCGACTGATAACGATACTCAACGAGATCTCCAAAAATGTTTATTTTAATGTTTATTTTCCAGATGTTAGCAACAGACTCCCGGCATGATTTGAGCATGATTTGCCCCTGACACAGATTGCATTCCCTGCGAGTCGAACGAAGATAAAATTATATTTGAAATGGAAATGAAAGTAGACTTCTTCAATAGCATTTACCCAATGGCTTCTGCTAGAAAACGTGCTTCTACTAAAAACGTGGGCACCGCTCGTTTACAATGACCAGGACGTGCAACAACGATGGATCTGCTGGACGCCATCGCTGCGCAAATCTAGCTCTAATGGCCACTCAACTTCGCTGCCTATTCAGCCTTCACACATGTCAACTGTTTGACTGACGGCAAATGAAGCATGTAAGTAAAAAGCACAGAACATGCGTAACACTAAGTGGCTACCGTCACTTCTCGTTGTCCACAATGGACAAAATGGGCAAGAAGCTGGGACATCAGAAGAGCTGTCTTATTTCTTGTATGACTGAAACGGAGCAGGCATTCGTTTTTTTTAAGTGCGGTAGTGCAGAATTTTCAACGAGGTGCAGCATTGCTAATCGGAGTACATCGAGAGCGAAATTGCCTCTTTTCAGTGAAGAAAGAAGTAATTGCCCGTCACCCTTTCTTTGCTCGTTCTGTATGTACTTCAGGTGCTAGGCGTCAGCTTGGCTCTGACAGTTAGACTGTGCTGCAATACATCACTGCACTGCTGGACAGTCTAACCACCCAGACTCGGCAGACTGTGCCGCAGCATCGCAGGGTATTGCGGCACAGCCTATGTAGCTCATCTCCCGACTGCGTCCTGCTCGATTAAATTGCTGATTTATCCTTTCTCTTCTTGTGCCATTGCTCATTTTCTTTTTCGGTTGTGGTGGAAATTTAGCGAGTACTAAACTTCGCTTTGGATAAAAATGAGCCATCCAGCAAATAAATCCTGTTGTGCATACCAAACAACACAATAGGTAATACAAATATGCAGGGGCACAGGAACTATGTTCAAGTTGGGGGGGGGGGGGGGGGGCGGAGGCATTCTGAAGTCGATTCTTTCCATACAACGCCCATAGGCGTAATGTTAAAATCCAAAATGTGGGAGGGGGGGGGGGGGGGCTGCCCCCCCCCCCCCTATTCCTACGCCTATGCAAATATGTCCATGAAACCACTTTTTCTTGACACTTTTTCTTCTCTTTTCTTTTCTTTTCTTGACCTTTTCTTTAAGTTGTTGAAGCTATCGCGTAGGGGTTCAAGAGTGGTTGGCAGCTTGTATAAGCCTGTGGGAATTTGTGGATAGCAACTTCCCACAAGTTTGTTGAGAGATCCTCACCACCAACCAAGCAGTCCAAATTCAAAATGGCCGACTATGTGATGGTGAGCGAGCACCTTGAGTGAGCACCAACCTACGCTTAACCAATCACATCGCAGTGTGTTTTAACCCACAGCCAAATTGTTACGACACTAGTCACAACTACGCACAGATTTGATAGGAGTATACGTAATACGTCAGATATACAACCTGTAAAAGCGATGTTGATTTTGCATAAGTTCTTCACCGTCGCTTGCACTTACTCTGTGAAATCCTATCCAGAACTGACTGTTTGCATGTAAAGCAAGAGACCGAGCAGCTACCGACAAAGCTGATTAGCTAGGACATACGTCCTTTTTACAAAGCGTTACAGCGTCACAGCAGTAAGATGAGAGCCGATTATAGAACAAAGCCGATTACGTGCAGAATGAAAGACATATTTGTCCGCCTTGACCACATCAGGCAGGTGCAAATGAAGATATGTCAGTGTTGAAATACCAGTCTAGAGATCACGAGCACATACGTTGCATGCAGTGTGATATTTGCACCACATGAGTCAGCAGATTGTGATACATTTACACCATCCCTAATAAATAATGCATCCCACAGCATTCAGGCAACCATAAGCGCAGTGCGATACCTCTGCTTGCACGTAACTTATCCAAAACGAATGTTCACGACTGGTATCTCACCATAATTGACGCATATTTAAAATAAATCGCCGCCCTACTCCAGTCTACCACGAACAACGGCCGTCTGACCGCGTTACACAGGCTATAGACATCACCCAGCACCCTCATCTTCAGCTCGTAATCACACCCTCGCGCCATCATGACGTCACTGGTGCTATCGTGAATTAATGGCAAATGAACTCGTCTTGTCGCCAGGCGGCGTTGATGGCGCATCATTCACTGGCCGATGTGTGCCGATATCGCTGTCTTGGTCATGTTAACACTATCGGCCGCGGGCAGGACAGGCAGAGGCTGATCCGACAGCTGGCAGAGGCGGGGCTGCTCAGACAGCAGGCGGGGACAGGCGGAGGCGGGGCTGCTCCGACAGCAGGCGGGGACAGGCGGAGGCGGGGCTGCTCAGACAGCAGGCGGGGACAGGCGGAGGCGGGGCTGCTCCGACAGCAGGCGGGGACAGGCGGAGGCGGGGCTGCTCCGACAGCAGGCGGGGACAGGCGGAGGCGGGGCTGCTCAGACAGCAGGCGGGGACAGGCGGAGGCGGGGCTGCTCCGACAGCAGGCGGGGACAGGCGGAGGCGGGGCTGCTCAGACAGCAGGCGGGGGCAGGCGGAGGCGGGGCTGCTCAGACAGCAGGCGGGGACAGGCGGAGGCGGGGCTGCTCCGACAGCAGGCGGGGACAGGCGGAGGCGGGGCTGCTCAGACAGCAGGCGGGGACAGGCGGAGGCGGGGCTGCTCCGACAGCAGGCGGGGACAGGCGGAGGCGGGGCTGCTCAGACAGCAGGCGGGGACAGGCGGAGGCGGGGCTGCTCCGACAGCAGGCGGGGACAGGCGGAGGCGGGGCTGCTCAGACAGCAGGCGGGGACAGGCGGAGGCGGGGCTGCTCCGACAGCAGGCGGGGACAGGCGGAGGCGGGGCTGCTCAGACAGCAGGCGGGGACAGGCGGAGGCGGGGCTGCTCCGACAGCAGGCGGGGACAGGCGGAGGCGGGGCTGCTCCGACAGCAGGCGGGGACAGGCGGAGGCGGGGCTGCTCAGACAGCAGGCGGGGACAGGCGGAGGCGGGGCTGCTCCGACAGCAGGCGGGGACAGGCGGAGGCGGGGCTGCTCAGACAGCAGGCGGGGACAGGCGGAGGCGGGGCTGCTCCGACAGCAGGCGGGGACAGGCGGAGGCGGGGCTGCTCCGACAGCAGGCGGGGACAGGCGGAGGCGGGGCTGCTCCGACAGCAGGCGGGGACAGGCGGAGGCGGGGCTGCTCCGACAGCAGGCGGGGACAGGCGGAGGCGGGGCTGCTCCGACAGCAGGCGGGGACAGGCGGAGGCGGGGCTGCTCAGACAGCAGGCGGGGACAGGCGGAGGCGGGGCTGCTCAGACAGCAGGCGGGGACAGGCGGAGGCGGGGCTGCTCAGACAGCAGGCGGGGACAGGCGGAGGCGGGGCTGCTCCGACAGCAGGCGGGGACAGGCGGAGGCGGGGCTGCTCCGACAGCAGGCGGGGACAGGCGGAGGCGGGGCTGCTCCGACAGCAGGCGGGGACAGGCGGAGGCGGGGCTGCTCCGACAGCAGGCGGGGACAGGCGGAGGCGGGGCTGCTCCGACAGCAGGCGGGGACAGGCGGAGGCGGGGCTGCTCAGACAGCAGGCGGGGACAGGCGGAGGCGGGGCTGCTCCGACAGCAGGCGGGGACAGGCGGAGGCGGGGCTGCTCAGACAGCAGGCGGGGACAGGCGGAGGCGGGGCTGCTCCGACAGCAGGCGGGGACAGGCGGAGGCGGGGCTGCTCCGACAGCAGGCGGGGACAGGCGGAGGCGGGGCTGCTCCGACAGCAGGCGGGGACAGGCGGAGGCGGGGCTGCTCAGACAGCAGGCGGGGACAGGCGGAGGCGGGGCTGCTCAGACAGCAGGCGGGGACAGGCGGAGGCGGGGCTGCTCCGACAGCAGGCGGGGATAGGCGGAGGCGGGGCTGCTCAGACAGCAGGCGGGGACAGGCGGAGGCGGGGCTGCTCAGACAGCAGGCGGGGACAGGCGGAGGCGGGGCTGCTCAGACAGCAGGCGGGGACAGGCGGAGGCGGGGCTGCTCAGACAGCAGGCGGGGACAGGCGGAGGCGGGGCTGCTCAGACAGCAGGCGGGGACAGGCGGAGGCGGGGCTGCTCAGACAGCAGGCGGGGACAGGCAAGGGAGGGACACAGCCGCCGGCAGAGGTGTGCCATGTGCATCGTGCATTATAAGTGAAATTTGCAAGCCAGTGGCGTACAGTTGGAATTCCCGTTTTCAGAATTTCCAGCTGGCTGGAATTGTAGCTAGCTGCAAAGCCTGTAATGTCAAACCATCATATAAACCAAAGCATAATACAAATATATTATGTAATCTGGAGTGCGCCACATTATTGTCTGTTCATTCAATATACTCCCAATACACGTGTATTATTATATATTACACAATACGTTTATTTAAGGTAAGCCAAGACGGTCGCATTCAGAATCACCATCAACTACAGTTGAGACATGCCGGGACGTACTACTTAAGTGGTTCCCTGGCTCAAACGTTGCCTGTCTAACGGCTAACGCACACCACAGCAGCTGACGAGTCTGCGAGCGACACTGCCGCGGGTGTGAAAAGAACAATGATGTCATCAGACAGCTGAACAGACGCTCTGAATCTCAGACAGCTGAGCAGGCGCAGTTCGCAAAAGTCAGCGTATCTGTCAGTCTCTGTAGAAGGCAGAGACTGACAGAGACTGACAGAGACTGACAGAGACTGACAGAGAAGGCGGTGAGCTTACGTCGTGCAGGGACGACAACCAACCCGTGCGAATCTGCGCCGGGTCACGGTCGATGTATGCCAAAAAGACACATATCGAAATTGCCACCATCAGATAGGTGCTAATTTGCGTCAGTTAACGAGACAACTAATGGCAATTATTCGTGGTATGCTCGGACATCGATACAGCTATTCCTCCTCTCGAATAGTGGACGCGGCAGAACTATTACGTAACCGCTCATCACCACTGATAAATGTCCGCTAACCAGGGGGCTTTCAACTCCCGCGCATACATTTGTCATGTCCAAACCATATTGGCTGACCGCAGTTGCTGCGAGGATCCAAGTTATTAAGCCCAGCTAGCTGTCTTCTGCCCGGGAATAATTAACGCTGGCAGCGCAGAGGCAACCCCGAGGCCTCAGCGCCGCGGAGAGGCGACCCCGAGGCCTCAGCGCCGCGGAGAGGCGACCCCGAGGCCTCAGCGCCGCGAAGAGGCGACCCCGAGGCCTCAGCGCCGCGGAGAGGCGACCCCGAGGCCTCAGCGCCGCGGAGAGGCGACCCCGAGGCCTCAGCGCCGCGGAGAGGCGACCCCGAGGCCTCAGCGCCGCGGAGAGGCGAGCCCGAGGCCTCAGCGCCGCGGAGAGGCGACCCCGAGGCCTCAGCGCCGCGGAGAGGCAAGCCCGAGGCCTCAGCGCCGCGGAGAGGCGACCCCGATGCCTCAGCGCCGCGGAGAGGCGACCCCGAGGCCTCAGCGCCGCGGAGAGGCGACCCTGAGGCCTCAGCGCCGCGGAGAGGCGACCCCGAGGCCTCAGCGCCGCGGAGAGGCGAGCCCGAGGCCTCAGCGCCGCGGAGAGGCGAGCCTGAGGCATCAGCGCAGCGGAGAGGCGAGCCCGAGGCCTCAGCGCCGCGGAGACGCGAGCCCGAGGCATCAGCGCAGCGGAGAGGCGAGCCCGAGGCCTCAGCGCCACGGAGAGGCGAGCCCGAGGCCTCAGCGCCACGGCCGGAGAATGACAGGCACATTTGGCGGAGTGATTTGATCGAATCACAGCCGGTAACCAGACAGATTTACGGCGCCAGTGATGGTGCAAATATTAGTTTGGTTTAATTAACGCTCGTTTGTGCAATTCACAGTTCGTATTGTGCTGCGACGCGGCGACGCGGCGGAGGGCGGAGGGCGGAGGGCGGAGGGCGGAGGGCGGAGGGCGGAGGGCGGAGGGCGGAGGGCGGAGGGCGGAGGGCGGAGGGCGGAGGGCGGAGGGCGGAGGGCGGAGGGCGGAGGGCGGAGGGCGGAGGGCGGAGGGCGGAGGGCGGAGGGCGGAGGGCGGAGGGCGGAGGGCGGAGGGCGGAGGGCGGAGGGCGGAGGGCGGAGGGCGGAGGGCGGAGGGCGGAGGGCGGAGGGCGGAGGGCGGAGGGCGGAGGGCGGAGGGCGGAGGGCGGAGGGCGGAGGGCGGAGGGCGGAGGGCGGAGGGCGGAGGGCGGAGGGCGGAGGGCGGAGGGCGGAGGGCGGAGGGCGGAGGGCGGAGGGCGGAGGGCGGAGGGCGGAGGGCGGAGGGCGGAGGGCGGAGGGCGGAGGGCGGAGGGCGGAGGGCGGAGGGCGGAGGGCGGAGGGCGGAGGGCGGAGGGCGGAGGGCGGAGGGCGGAGGGCGGAGGGCGGAGGGCGGAGGGCGGAGGGCGGAGGGCGGAGGGCGGAGGGCGGAGGGCGGAGGGCGGAGGGCGGAGGGCGGAGGGCGGAGGGCGGAGGGCGGAGGGCGGAGGGCGGAGGGCGGAGGGCGGAGGGCGGAGGGCGGAGGGCGGAGGGCGGAGGGCGGAGGGCGGAGGGCGGAGGGCGGAGGGCGGAGGGCGGAGGGCGGAGGGCGGAGGGCGGAGGGCGGAGGGCGGAGGGCGGAGGGCGGAGGGCGGAGGGCGGAGGGCGGAGGGCGGAGGGCGGAGGGCGGAGGGCGGAGGGCGGAGGGCGGAGGGCGGAGGGCGGAGGGCGGAGGGCGGAGGGCGGAGGGCGGAGGGCGGAGTGGAGCACGACGCAGGATGGTCTGAACCTACATCGGCAGACGGTGTGAAGCGACCAGTCGCTATCGACGAGACTGGCGATAACAGATAACAGACGAGATCTGGCGATAACAGATCAACAGCACGTCATCGAGTGACTGTACATCGACAGTGACTGTAGATTTGGCAGTGACTGCAGACAGTAACTACGAATAGTGACTGCTGATTCGGAGATGACAGATTAGCGCCAGTCAGTCGCACGCTGCAGTGCAAACCACTATTGTCGGGTGTCGTTACAATGTGTTGAAGGCTAGCATAGATCAGCTGTTTGTGTCCTTACGAGTCATGTATCGACGGTGTTAGGCAAGTATATCATATGAAGATGGCTTTGCTGATGATCAGGATAGTTGCGTAAGGATCGTGCATAGGGATTCTATTTGGAGGTTTCATTGAAGTGAAAATACTTGAGCCAATTGTTTTCTGTATTCCTGCACTGCATTTCTCCAAAGTTCACTTACCTACTTGTCGTCAGCACTGATCAGCAATTCTGCATTCAGCAAACAGTTTCAACTAAAGCAGATTGCTATAAATATCAAAGTTAATTGGGCCTAGCTTCTGAACCGTGACGTACCCCAGCAGATGCCGAATGTTCGAGACAGGAGCAGAGATCGTCTGGGACAGTCTCCACGCCCCCTGACGCTGACCCCCCCCCCCTTCTGGAGCAGCTCGTGCAGTGCTGGGCGTCAGACCATTATACAGGGTGCGTCACGACCTCATCAGGAGCGGAGGGTTGTCTGACCACCGCCGGAACAGATGGAACAGATGCAATGACCGGCAAGGTGACCGCCTGGAAACACTGCAACCGACGACCTGGCAAACGGCGGCCTAGCAACATTGGAATGCTCTGAAAATGGTGGCCTGAGAACTCTGGAATTATCGGGAACAGTTGACATGGCAACTCATATGGACCACTCTAGAAATAGCTGCGTGGCAACTCTGGAACTCTCTGGGTATGGCGGCGCTGGATTCCAGCGACTTCAACTCCTGGAAATGACAGCCTGGCAACTCTGGAATTATCTGCAAAAGCTGTGTGGTAACTGTGGATCTCTGGAGGAAGCAACGAGCTGATACTCTTGAATTGACGGTCTAGCAACTGGTAAACCCTGTCGTTTTTTTACACCGCCAACCCCTGTCGGAATGACGCCGTGACAGCTGTGAACCACTTTGGGCATTGTGCCGTAACAACTCTATATAACTATCTGGAATAAGCGCCGCTGCAACTGTGAACCTCTCTGAACTGAGCGGCATAGCAGTTCTCTGGACTTCCCTGGAATGAACGACATGGTAACTCTGGACCGATGGAGGACTCCGACAACGCTTGTCATCGAAGGTGATAATCGATTTGCTCCAGCCGCAGAACGCCCGGGCAGCAGTCACAAACGTTCGGAACGGGGAAGCTGATCCGATGACTTTGGCTAAAGTTAGTCAGTTACCACGTCGTCAAAGCTGAAGTGGCCACGATTGAAGAATGATAAAACAGGGTCAATGGTGTTGCAGGGAGAGAACCTAGTTTGTTGTCGCGGTTATCCTGTCGCGCGGGACCAACGAGTGAAACCGGCGGGCACAAACCGACACACAGCGTCAGCCGAGTTCATTCACTACATACTGTCTCATTCACAGACAGACATACAGACAGACAGACAGACAGACAGACAGACAGACAGACAGACAGACAGACAGACAGACAGACAGACAGACAGTACACTTTATACCATCTGTGATCGCGTCTGTTGACTCTCTGCCTACTGTCGGTAGGCAGTGAACCGTACACACACACACACACACACACACACACACACACACACACACACACACACACACACACACACACACACACACACACACACACACACACACACACACACACACACACACACACACATACACACACACACACACACACACACACACACACACACACACACACACACACACACACACACACACACACACACACACACACACACACACACACACACGCACGCACGCACGCACGCACACACGCACGCACGCACGCACGCACGCACGCACGCACGCACGCACGCACGCACGCACGCACACACAGACACAGACACAGACACAGACACAGACACAGACACAGACACGGACACGGACACGGACACGGACACGGACACGGACACGGACACGGACACGGACACGGACACGGACACGGACACGGACACGGGCACGGGCACGGGCACGGGCACGGACACGGACACGGGCACGGACACGGACACGGACACGGACACGGACACGGACACGGACACGGACACGGACACGGACACACACACACACACACACACACACACACACACACACACACACACACACACACACACACACACACACACACACACACACACGCCGTCCACTGAGCGTAACTACCCTCGGGTCGGCTGGCCGGGCGGGAGGGCGAGCGGACATTTACCAACACATGCCACCCTCTCGTGATCCATCAGCGGTACATGCGGACCCCGCTGAAACCCACACGCGCGTCTCACGTGCGCGGGGCGCCGGAGGAGGAGGAGGAGGAGGAGGAGGAGGAGGAGGAGGAGGAGGAATGCCGGCGACACCGACCGACGACGCCGGTCACTCGGTAAATATCATCAATCACCGTAAACAAACACACGGTAAAAACCTCCGCCATTTGATACGTGGCGCACGAGCGCCGCGCGGAGGAGCGCCACGTAGGCACGTGCGGGCGCCACGAGACAGCATACCGCGGCACGTGCGTCGATTTAGGCACGCGATGCAGACATATGCCATCGGTGATAGGAGAATTGACGACGCATTGGTGCCACCCCGACATGAGCACAGGAGAAAAGCATAGAAAACGGGGTCATCGCAGAGCTTTGATAAGCATTCTTATACCTATCCCGTGATAGAGCTAGTACTTGGCCTAAAACGCATCTTGGCACCCCCGTCGCTGCCACCCTCTCGTGACCCCGCGAGCCATGACCTATCGGGGCTGTGAGTGTCTGCGATGTGCGCCGTGTAGGCGGATCGTGCATTAGCGCGCTGATCAATCGACTGGTGCCACCATCAGCGGCGATCCTAACGAGCGCTGCCATCGGCTCACCGGCCACTCAACTCTCCCTGACGGTGATTACAGAGGTGGCGAGGTTGCCGCTGCCGTCTGCAGCTGTCCGCTCCTGGTCGGCGCCGGGCGGCATCGTGCTGGCTGGTGGGTGGTGGTGCTGGCTGGTGAGTACTGCTGCACACCGCACAGCGCACACTGTGTGAATAGTGCACGCGCTGTGTGGTGTGCAGTGCACACCACCAGCTCGACGGATTAACGAGGGAATGATGTGGCATTCGAGAGCAACCTGAGTTTACTGTAACTTCATGGTGTAAGCTCATCAGTTTTCAAAGACGCTCATGTTATATTTAACTTTTTGATTATTATGTGCACATCAAGGCTAACATCAAAATTTTGATTACCTACCTTGATTCTTTAAATAAAAGAAGAATCACCCTCAATCAACTCAACATTCCTACGCTTTTGAATACAATAAAATTATTACTTAATGCATGTATACATTGTGAATGAATATATGGTCAACACTAGACATCCCCATAAGTTATTGGTCTGACTTCTAACACTGTCTGACTATTCCCCCGCATCTCTCCACTAAGGCCACCAATAACACCTCTCAGCAGGCACCTCACCAGGCACTAATGGCACCTCTCAGCAATGGCACCTCACCAACGGCACCTCTCAGCAGCGAAGTTGATTGCAGGACATCCACGGTGCATGCCGGGTTTTCTGCGGTATGACACTTGCGGGAGCAGTTTGGTCTGCCGACAATTTATATGAGAACAGGTCGTGATAGTCATTGCGCTCGTGGGAGCCCTCCTGACTCATCCTCCATTAAAAAGCGCATCATGCCTGGCAGGTCATATTTTGAGGCCGACGCGATCGTAAATCAAGAATGACGCCAAGAGTGCAATGTTAAGCAAATGAATTGACGGAGGCTGGTGTGAGGCTGGGAAGTTTGTTACGGTTCGGCATAGGAGTTACGACCGCTTCAATCTTGGTCACGTCTTCATCAAAAATAGGATAGATTTGCTCTGAGTAGTGCTTTAGAAGTAGCATTACGAACCGATCCGCTCATTTGGGGTTCCCAGCGGCGTTAGCCCGCCATAGGGAAATCTGCTCAAAATCGTGAAATAATCTATATAGCTCCGGACTGAGCAGGAAGTCTGAAATTCGCCGTGTGGTTCCCAGTAGAACTGAGTCTTCGCCTTTCGATGCACTCTTCCTGGTCACTGTAGTACCAGTACTTAACCCGCCAATGTGTGTTAAACATTTGCATGCAACCCGATTTTAGCATAGGAAATCCACGAAATTATGTCTCCTTCAGATTATATTGAGTCCTCACAGAAACCGTACAAACATTTTCTAATTTCGCCGAGCACTTTCAGGTAGAAATATATCTCAGGAGTCGGGAAAAAATACCCGAAAGGTCGTCCTACTGTAACTTAAGCCGCCAAATTGTATTGCATTTGCAACTTTTTGTGCAAATAGCCTAAATGTTTTTAGACGCTACAACGCATTAAATAAGCCGAATATTGCGCACATTTAAACGTGCCTTACGTGTAGATGATGGCAGGTGTAATGGTGAACATGGACACCGGGTGATATTGGTTTGCAATACATGCAATTTACACGCAACGGCCGAGATACAATGCTTACTACCGTACCTATGCTACGCAAATGAATCATTGAATGTCTTAAAACATATGGCATAAACTTCGACGGATCTTCGCCCAAGCACTAGCTACGATGAACTGAATATGTGCAAGCTTAGATCTATTGCAAGCTGATGTTGCAATGTTGCCACTTATAGAAGAAGAAAAAATAAATTGTATTATTTTGATCTCGTCAGGTCAAAGGTCATATTAAGGTCACGTTAATTTTTCCCCTTTTTCCGAATATTCCAACACTGTGGAGTATTCTATATTAGTTGGATTCCGCTAAGTCTATTAGCACAGAAGATATAAGCGTTTGATTGATATCAAGTAGGTACACACAATATCGTGACCTTGTATAACTTCTAAATATGACCCTTGAGGTCACCTGGAGCTAAAAGTGGTTGTGTATGTTTCTTTCACTTGACACTACAGGTGTACCAATTTTCATCGCAATCGGAGGGGTCGGATTTTTTGTATCGGCCAGACCCTTATTCCACTAATGATCACGTATAAATGAAGGAAGCCGGGCAGTAATTTTCGTTTCACGTGGATAATATCAAACGGACAACGACGGAAATGGTTGGAAATGATTGCAGAATCATTTGCCTACCACACAGAAAGCATTTGCCAGCCCTAGAGCTCATATTATTTAGGACAGAGGTAGAAGTCAAGGACCCAGTAGCGAAGACGATCGTTCCGTAACGGAGTTTGGAATTGAAATTAGAGCGATTATATAAGAGTCGTCAAGATAGTTTAGCAACGACAGGTTTTCTGCTAAGATTTGATCAGCGCAGAGCAGGCATGTTCATGCGCTTCCATTTTCTACATCATTGCATCATTATTGCTCTTTCAAAAGAGCCAGTCGCTGTGCTGAAGCCTCGTTGGGTGGAACTGGACATGAGCCTGAATACATTTGTTCGGTTAAAACCTGTCGAAAACCTGTTGAGCTCACCATTTCTATCTCGGTAACTAGTCCAATATAGTCCAAAGACATCAAAAAAGAAAGACTTGGACAACAGCTCCTACCAACAGGCAAGAATTATCGGCCGTTATCATCACCTTTCTTACAATCACTAATCACTAATCACCTCTCGAATATCCGCTTCTCCTCTCTTGTGGTATGTTCCAGGTGGGCACTGGGCAACGCCATCTTACGCGCCCGTGTAATTTTACCGCGGACCCCTGCAATGTTACAACGCATTTACGATCCGTGCGACCCAGCACACCGCCACGCTCACCCCGCGACCCCCTCCCCGCACAGAGGCTTCCATTCCAATCAGCCAGACGGGTCCCGGTTAACGAAACGAGCGCATCAAGCAGCGTGGTGCGAACTCGGCTGATATCAGGCGAAAGTGGTGCATCGTCCGCGCCGCATGTGTGCCGCGCCGAAATGGCCGCAGAGGCGGCGGCAAACTCGGCGCGGAACGGTGGTGGAGATGGCCGCAGTGTGTCGTATACGGCAAACATGGCGAGAGCAGCCCGATGTGGGGAAGACGGGTGAATCCCCACGATAGCTCGGGCGAATGCTAACCGGAAGTCGACAGCTGTCGACTTGAGGTGCGTCGTCGGCCAAAAATGAGTCAATGGCCTATCCGCCTTTAGGATACTGTTGCTGTGAAGTTTAAAAGAAAATCAGATACATTTTACAACATTAGTCAATGAAATCAAGCAAGTCGACAAAAAGACGGCATTTTGTATGATCGCCTAGTGTGATGGTGTGATGGCCTGCATGGGTGACCTCGGTGACCTCGGTTCGAACAGCGCTGACGCCGTGTCTCAGGACGCTACTTTTGGTTCGGAGCGCGCGTGCGCCCGAGCGTGTGAGCGGGCTTAAGAATGTGGCGAAGCTGCTCACGTAGTTGACATACTAGACGAAGTACATATTTCATAGTTGGAATGTGGACGTCAACTTGAAGGGAATGCCGCCTATTTATCGTCCAACTCCTTACATAAACTTTCACGCTGTTAGCTTCAGTCAACAAGACAATCAGATAGCATATTGTATAATTTGAATTGATATATAACGTACAAGTGCATGATGCTGTTTAGAGGTCACATCGTAAAAAGTCAAAATGGCAAAGTATCGAAATCCGTCAGCCACGCCGAGCAACTTCAATGAGTGAATGCAAAATGGTCCTCACTCCTCAGCCGCCATTCACGGCTTTTGCGAGAACGAACTATGCCATCGATGAAGTCGACTGTTCACTGTTCAGCCAGTGCACAGTGGGCGATAACGGCCTGCTAGCGCGACAAGGGGTGAAAAATACAATTTCAAAAATGACTATTTTATACGGCTCATTTTCATGAAAAATGTCCATTGCATGAAAGTATAACACCGATTCGCCAATATTTTTTTTTTATTTGTAAGCACCATGTCTTCAAACACCCACTATTGTTCAGCCGCCGATATTGCTATGGCGCGCCTCATTCTCATCGCATGGATATATGATAATGTGAGAGGCGAAGAACAATTCGTAGAGGCTTTGTGGTATTTTTATTGAAAGTACAAATCATCAGCAGCCCGAAATACACATATATGACCTTGTCATATGAATTAACAATTTTATATTCTAACATTAACCCTCGCCCTACGAGGGGGGGCTGACAGCCCCCCCCCCCTGAGGTTTTTCTTGAATAACTTTTTACACATGCGGCGCATCTTCCAGAAACTTTCGGAAGATGAGTTTACAACAATTATACGTATGTTGTAAAAATTTAATTGAAATTGGTTAAGCAGTTTGAGAGATAATCATGTTTTGATGACGTCACGCTGGTGAGAGAAAAAAAAATGAAAAATGGTAGAAAACAGAGCTTTAAAGGACATTGCAAACGCAGTTTACCAAAAATACATTATAACATTCTCTTTAAAATGGAAATCTCAGAATTTCAAAATTTTGGGTTTTTGACCCCTAAAATTAAAAAAAAAATGGGAAAATACCCACAAAATCTAAATTTTCAAAGATGTTGGAAAAACCGAAATATATGTAAGAGAACGGAGTATGTACAATACCCTTACTAAATTTAAAAGCAATATGTTAATTTTTGACTGAGTGATGGCTCCCTAAGTGTAAAAAACTCATGACGTCATTTTTTTAATAACTTTTTTTGACTTTTGTTGACAAGATACGAACAAATAATTACCTTTCCTGTATTTCTGAGCCAAAGCTGGTCTAGGAACATGCCTTTTTATTTACATTTATCAATTTCTAATTTTGAGGTTTTCTGAAGAGCAAAATTGCTGTTATGGACGTGGTAAATCCGAGGTCATTCACTTGACCTGGAAGGTCACCCGTTGAATTGAAACCGCTTATTATACAATATTCCTATCATGACAGGCAACATGCTGGTTCTTACCGCATTGCTCTAAGTTGCTTGGTTTGAAGAAAGTTAACATGGGGCTTGTCAGGCCCACTCTCCGTAGGGCGAAGGTGAAAAAAGCTCCCGTAGGCCGAGGGTTAAGTGAGGTATGCTATTTGAAGTGGCTGACCTACAGATTCAAAACTTGAGTTAATCATACAATTTTCATTCCACGGTTCTCCGCTTTGATGAAACATTGTTCTGCCTCGTTAGAGTTTATACTTTGTGCCTATTTAAAGAAACCTTGCGCATATTTGCGCTTTTCATTTTGGAGCTTATTTTATAGTGTACATCACTATTAACTCTGCGCCATTGCCCTGTCCGGATCTCTGCTGTCCCTAGTTAACTGACAGTACAAAGGCCATTTTCTAAAGATAAAGTACAAAATGGCTATCTCCGATTTTCGACCTTTTTTTGTTTTTTGACCCCCAAAAATGAAGAAAAAATATTTTTTCTTAAAAAGATGCCCTCAAAATCAAACTTTTCCAACATTTTCCAAAAACCGGAATATATGTCGGATAACGACATATGGCGAATACCCAAGCCAAATTTCAAAGTAATATCTTTATTTTTGACTGACTTATGGCTCCCGAAGTAAGAGTAACTCATAAAGTCATATTTATTACTGCGTATTTGGCTTTTATTGACCTGATACAGACAAATAAATGCCAGCGCTGTATTTCTGAGACAAAAGCCGTCTAGAAACATGCTTTTTTTCAATTTCAAATTTTGACCTTATGTCACCGGATCTTGATCTGAGCTGAGCTTGACACTAACTTCACTTAACCCTATTTGTAACAGGGGGGGCGGATTCCGCCCCCTCATGTTTTTCGCAGATATCTCCAGAACGGCTGGGAGCAGGCCCATGAAATTTTGGGACTTTTCATAGAATTGAACTCCGGATTTGGAGTCAAAATTTTGAGTTCTTAACTTAAACAGAGGCGGTTCCAGGGCACAGTTTTGGGTGGGTTCGGAGGTGACATTTGGCGAAAATACGGAAATGCGATCTTCAAGGTTTCTTCCTAACTGCATCAAGTATGAAGGAGTTACATCGGCTTACCGTGATTTCAAAAAGTGTTAATTAGATGATGTCAATGAAATATCATACAAAATTGCATGGCAGAGGCGGTTTCAGGGGCTTGAAAAGGGGGGGGGGGGTTTCCAGGAAGTATTCAATGCTTGGCGGGAAGCCAATAAAGCAATGTAAGGGACATTTATAGCTATCAAGATGTAAAAGATAGCTTCTGCTTTCATTATTTGCATAATTTATTACATATAGAGTTTCAGGGGCGTGTTCAGGAACATGAAAAGGGGGGTGACTGGCATGGTGATGACGATATGCCAGCGATAACTGCGCAATATACGTTTAGCTTATAATAATATATGCACATATGAGACCAGAAAAGGGAATAAAGTCATTTTTTGCAGAGGCGCGCTCAGGAATGGAAGAAAGGGGGCCATATTATTGCAAGGAAACTAAGGGGCATGGGCGTACAATGACATAACATACTGCAGTTTTCGGATGAAACACGCACCACAGGCTACTCTACGAACGATTATAAGATAATAGGCGAGTCCAGGTTGGGTAAAAAGGGGGGTAAGCAATGTTAATTGAAGTTGTAAGTGAAATAGTCACTGTTGACCAGTTAGTATCATAATAGCGGATAATATACTTATCAAAAGGTCTTGCGCCAACCTAGTTTGGATCCTGGATACGCCTATGATGAAGTACAACATGCAAAAAGGAACTATCTATGATCAGTAACATATTTATAGTGCTGGGTAGCAACTTGTCTGCGGTTAATATTTTTCCCAATTTTACCCCCCTTTTTCACTAACTTGGTACCGCCTATGGCAAAAAAATATGATTTATAACTGTTTTTTCTAATGTCTCAATCACATACCATTTCATTTATCAAAAAAAACAACATCACAAAATGGTTTTATTACGCATTTACTTCACCCCCATATTGAGTGACCTGCACACGCCTATGATTTTTGAATTTTTAAACGTCACCGTCACATATCAATTTCCGATTCAATCTCTATCGATTCCTATTAGTTGTGTTAAAATCTGTCGATAAACATGAAAGCTATCTTGAATCAAAAATACCACTAAAACTTGTCGTTTTTGCCCCCCTGTTGCCCCCCTATCCAAAATTGAGATTTTTTTATTATTTATAAATGTAGATCGTGTTGAGGGGAACCAAACACCGTTTCATTTTTGAAAATCGGACGGGTAGATCTCGAGATCTCCGGGGGGGGCGGAATTCGCCCCCCCCCCCCCCCTGTTACAAATAGGGGTAGCCAGGAGCCTGTTACAAATAGGGTTAAATGAGGTCAGATGGTAAAATGACTATCACTATCGAATTATACGTGTACAATAGCCCATAAAACATGTGTCGCATGACTTTTGTAGATTTTCTGCGCATAGTGACCTTTTGTGACCTGACCTTGACCTTGACCTTTGCTAAGAATATCACTTTAGCTCATGCGGGATGTGTATTATACCTTTGGGAGCATTGTGGGTGATCATGGTGCAATCAAAGGCTTTGGATGGAAAGTATGGCTCATAAACTGAAATGCCTCGATTTTGACCTTTGACCCGATTTTGACCTAATATGTGACCTCAATCCCACAAATTTCGAGTTTTCCTTATATGCGAGTCACTAAGAGCTTTCCAATGCCGCCTTGCGCGTCTCGCTGCGATCATTGGTTCCGGAGATAACGAGGGGCAATATTTCCCTCCCCCGGTCAATGCCGGGTTAAACCCAGATAAAAGAAAGCGCATATTTTGAGCTCCCTGCTTCATCAGCAATCGATTGATATGCTACATATTCAAACCAATGTCGTAAATTGAAGCAGAAACGCCGTGTCGCGCTAAAATGCCGTTCTCGCCCACTGTGCAGTGGTGGCGCTGTGGCGAGGGAGGATACATCTGGTGAGACAGCACGTGGGTGGTCCAGGTGCTTTCTGTGATGAAAGACGTGTGATAAAGGTCGTGCTACTGCGAAGGGCGTCGTACGTTAGTGATTTTGGCAAACGGAGCCGTACTAAGTCACGGCAATCAGGTGAAGAGGAGGGCGGAGACGGAGCGGGATGATTTGGTATTATGAACTGAGAGAAGGCCGTGCCCCATAAAACACGGAGGGTGATAATGGAAAATAAATATCGTACACGCCTTATGGCCGAGAGCTTCAGCAGTGGTTCAGAGATAGGGAAAGTCCAGAATGAAATAACAAGCGCATGCATGGACTGTAAAACGACTACCTTTCGTCGTGCATGTATTATATTTGCAATTGAGGTCAACTGAAATATATTCAAGAAGCAAGCGCTCGCTGAATGGATGTTTTCAAAAAGTTTCAGTTGCTCTCAGCTCGATGGAGAACGGATCCTCTCAGGTCCCGGGAAATGAGCTTCGTATACCACGAGCATCCAATGGCTGCCATTTCCCCCGAGAAGATGACCTTGCTCTGAATGGAGTCTCACACTGCCCCGCCGCCCAGGTTCCGAACGGTGGTGAAAGCTCCTTACGCACATATTGCTGACTCCTCACTGCCACAGCCCAGCACAGCAGCCCAGACTGCGAACGTCATGATAGGTAATTGGTAGAGCTGCCACACATAGCGTGCCGTGCAGTGGCGTTCACCGGGAATTTCTCCGTCATAACGGCGCCGATGCCGGCCACAGTCCGTGCATTGTGTTCGGGTTAGTGAGAGGCCTTTTCACGTGCGGTCGATTCAAGGCCCGGCGAAAAACAGGGTCGGAAGTAGCCAGCCGCATAACGCCGTGACGTCACCGGGGCGTGAGACGGTGACGTCACAGTGGCGTGAGAGCGGCGTGGCAACGATGTGAAAGGTGAGGGCCGCTGTGCAGAGCGGCATGATCTGGATTCCGGAACATGGTCATAGGGATGTAATTAAGAGGTGGGAGGTTGACTAGGTCTATGCATTAGCTGGTACACCATGATGGGCAGTGAAGTTGAAATGATAGCTTCAGTTTCTCCTCTAGATTCTAACAATAGCCAAGATGGTGCAACTTGATAGTTTAGATAGATAGATATCTTATAGATGGATATATAGATATCTGATAGATAACTTGATTTAGCCCCACCCATCCCAGTGGCGTACCCAGGGTTCACTCGAGGAAGGGGCAATTTTTGATCAGGAGGGGGGGGGGGGCATAATGTACCCCCACCAAAAACTCACCGGATTTGGCCCACTATATTTTTAGAGGGGCATATTTTCAACATTTTTTTCTATTTAAAAAAAAGAAAAAACACTTTTTTTCCGAAATAGGGCCCTACAGGCCCTATTTCCAAAGGGGCACATACGGCCAAGGGGGCACGAACGGACCTTCAGGAGGGGGAAATTGCCCCGTTTGCCCCTCCTCCCTTGGGTACGCCTATGTCCCCTACACGGTCGATGCTAGGTCAGGCCCTTGCCACATATCAATCGAACGTCAAACACTCCAACCTCCCAGCACACACAATATGCCATATCCCACCCGGACCCGTCATTTTAACCACAAAACGAATAACAAACAAGGAACATGGCGAAATCATGAATAATGTAAAGCAGCGTCACACCTTTCAATAGTACCACAATGGCACATTCACTGGAGCTCGTTAGGACCATTCGATATTCAAATACACGCCACTAGGGTCTCCCACCCACAAACGTGTAAAAAATGTCAGTCTGACCTATGCCCCAAGAGTCTGACCTGTCTGACCAACTTTCCACAATTTCAATGACGCAAACCAAGTCGACTCAGAAAGTGTGCTACCTTTAAAGGCATGCCTACTGCCACACGTCTGTCATAAATCGGCAAACGAAGAGCTAACATTCCGGAACTCTACTCTCGAAGGTATCCCGCAAAACTCGTGTCCGTCCTGAATTTCCGCGTGCTCCGGGAAAAACATACCTCGTGTTGCTTCACGGGCGATATTGTATCTCCCACGTGACGTTATGATTAGACCAACCCGCTGTTCCATCGCCGGAGCATATTGGTGCGGCGGCCCTGCCAGGCGCGGTGGCGGGGATTACACCAGATAAGCACCACCAGCCGAGCCCAACAACTCATCATCGAGACGGGATTTAACGGCGCGCCTGATGCGGCCCGATCGACAGCAGCTGCTGACGAACAGCAGCGCCAACACGGGACAGAACAGCCAGCGCAAACACGGAACAGAACAGCCAGCCGCCAACACGGAACAGAACAGCAGCGCAAACACGGAACAGAACAGCCAGTTGCCAACACGCAACAGAGCAGCGAGCTGCCAACATGGAACATAATTCCAGAACACGGAACAGAACAGCGCTGTGGCAACATGGAACAGAATTTCAGAACACGGAACAGAGAATAGCGCTGTGGCAACATGGAACATAATTTAAAAACACGGAACAGAACACGCTGTGGCAACATGGAACAGAATTCCAGACTCCCAGTCGAGAGACGGATTGAAGGGTGTTTGACCTTTGTGTCAGTTCCAAGTCACAACACTACAGTGTTCAGAATCATGGGAATGAAAGGCTGAACATAATTAAATCGAATACTCATATTGAGGTATGCTGAAATTTTAGCAGATACCCATTAGATATTCCAACAGATATAAGATATCCACTTTTATCGGCAGTTGTCTCACGTTCCCCGATTGAAATAAAAACATTACATCAGCTTTCTTTTCTTGTCGGATTGACAGACAATACCAGCCCATCACAAACACCTCAACTTCACACTATCCTCCCGAGGGCAGCTCAAATTCCCTCGGTCGCCGATCTCCAGCTCAGAGAGCGCCGCTGACAGCTTTCGAAAGCGGCGCGATCTCGATAACGGAACACCTTTGAACCGGCACGCGCTTCTAACACGCACCTAGCGGGAACCTGCCGCATTCTCAGTACCGGGAGATCCCAGATCGGAGAATCCCGCAACCGAGAACCTATCCTGGGTGGAGATATCGGTCCGCGTTGGAGTCTCTCCGTCTCTCCGTCTCCATGTCTCTCCCCAGCTCATCTGAGCGTTGAGTCTATAGACTGAGGCCAGCGTCGGCTATATTCAGATACGGTAGTGTTGGTGTTGCCAGGCTAAGCAAAAAACCGCCCACAGCTCGATGGTGACCGGTTTTTAGGAGAGCAAGAAAACGATCAGGTTTCCGAGTTGCTAGGTCTGGGCTCCAGTGTTGCTTGGGTTTCCTGGTTGCCAGGTCTTCGCTCCGATGCACACGGAGCATTCTCCACCGCCCGGTTCGACCAGTTCAAACAATTAATGGACCATCAAGCTGGTACCCAATGAACCGAAAGAACAATATGCGCCATTCGTTAATAAGTCTCACGACTGTACACGATACTGCTGACATCATGCTCTGGCTGTTTGCCTGCTCAGCTAGATGAAAATAATATAAATATACGTGGTACTCAGGAGATAACAACACAAGCACATTTTATCATTTGAGCTTTAAAAAATAGCATATTTCGCAAATAGAAATGTTGAGAAATGTATCATCAGTCCACTCTACTTACTCCGTCAATACTTTTCTGTGCACCCTACTCGCCCTTTCTGTTCATCACCTCTCCGACCCCCCCCCCCCCCCTCCGGTCCCCCCCTCTCCTCACCTGTCGCCGTGATCCTGTCGTCGCCGAACCTCTCCAGCACGAACAGCATCACCGACCCGTAGCCCGTATGCAGCCCGTGGCACAGCACCTGCACCACACACGCCACCGCCACCACCACCACTCCCCAGCCTCCCTCGGGATAGTAGTGCTGCCGGATCGTCGCCGTCTTGCCGTCTGTGGGCACCCGTCGCGCGCGGGACTCCCGCTCCCTCTGCACCTCCTGCACCACGTCACTGGGCAGGTCGCTGCCGGCGGCGCTCGGCAGCTCCGAGTGGATTCCGCTCGCCTGTTCGCTGCCGATGCTGGGCTGTTCGCTGACGATGCCGGAGTCCTTGCCGCCACTGATGGCGCTCTCGCTGCGGGCCAGTTGACGCCTCAGCTCGTCATGGGGCAGAGAGCGGGAGCGCTTCAGTTGGAGGAGTTTCCGCTGACGGGACGGGGTGTGCAGAGCAGGCAGCGGCGGCGCGATGGTGGCCATCGTGACGTGACGGAGGGCGGGGCACTGCCGGTCACTGGCGGTCACTGGCGGTCACTGGCGGTCACTGGCGGTCACTGGCGGTCACTGACGGTCACTGTAGGTCACTGTAGGTCACTGTAGGTCACTGACAGGTCACTGGATAGTGACTGGACGAGTCACGGGCGGGTCCCTGACGGGTCACTGACGGGTCCCTGACGGGTCACTGATGGGTCACTGGACGGTAACTGACCAGTCACTGGGAGTCAGTCACTGGACGAATGGTCACTGGCGAGAGACAGGTGCGGCGATGGTGCTCAGGCGGTGAGACTGTGGTTGACGTCTCACGTCTCACGCCAGAGACGTCACGGCTCACGTCTCACGTCTCAGAACAGTGAGACTTTCGTCTCAGATCCGGCGGCCTAAAACCGACGACGGCGTCACTGAAGACCTCACTGTGTCGTCACTCTGTGAAGCTATTTTGCCCTCAGGATGTCCTGCTATCACGTTGCTTTACACGATTCACTAATTATGTCTGCGCTTGACAACTTCACTGTCCACCTTCTGCTGTAAAACGTTGTCACGTTTAACGTGTTACCGAATTAACCACGTCGAAGATTCAGGTCGGCCCGTTCCTGGGCGTCTCGTCTTCCACAATCTCATCCATGGTGGCTTCACCTGATCTCACTTCAACACCAGAAAACACCTGTGTGCGTGTATATCACTTGAATGATGCTGCGCCCGGTAGTTAGCCTAATTATGCACGTACTGAATAATCATATGCCTATGGTGTTCGACCCGCCACGACCCACCACATTTTCTCAGCGAACGCCAAACTTTCCAGCGGAGAATTGGCCAAGTCAGCGGTGCTGGCGAGACACGCTTACAATCGGCGGCACCATCGCTGGGTAGCAGCGGGGCGTTGTGTGATCTCACACTGTTTCCCCTAACGGACAGCTGCGGGTGGCACGACGGTGATGAATCGAACTTCGACGCCATCGACTAATGAATACATGATCAGATCACTGCTGACGAGTGGCGGCGCCAGCCGTCCGAGTGTCTGGCTGTCCGCGTGTCCGCGTGTCCGCGTGTCTGCGTGTCCGCGTGTCCGCGTGTCCGCGTGTCCGCGTGTCCGCGTGTCCTCGTGGCCGCGTGGCCGTGTGTCTGAGTGTGTCTGCGTGTCCGCGTATCCGCATGTCCGCATGTCCGCGTGCCCGCGTGTCCGCGTGTCCGTGTGTGTATGTGTCCGCGTGGCCGCGTGTCCACGTGTCCGCGTGCCCGAGTGTACGCGTGTCCGAGTGTCCGCGTATCCGCGTGTACGCATGCCCGCGTGTCCGCGTGGCCTAGTATCCGAGTATCCGCGTGTCCGAGTGGCTGAGTGTCCGAGTGTCCGCGTGTCCGCATGCCCGCATGCCCGCGTGTCCGCGCGTCCGCATGTCAGTATGTGCCTGCTTCAGCGTATTAGCAGATAAAGATCGAGATCAAACGGACGCCGCTCTCCAAACGAGGCCGCTCAGCAGATCGCCGCCGCCGCCGCCGCACGGAGCGCCAGACAGGAGCAGCGCCAGTCAGCCGCTCCGCAGACTTCGCCGCCGCCGCCGCCGAGCCGAATTAGCCGCCGTTTCGCTGCGAAAAATCGCGGGACTTCCGCGGCCAATCGCGCGGTAATGAGGAGAGTGCGCCCCCCCCCCCCCCCTCCCCCGCCTCTCTCCCTCCCGCTAACTCTCCGCCAGGAGGTGGAACTGGTGCAGTGGTTTGCATTGTTCGGATCGGGAGCTGGTGACTGGTGATTGTCTATATCCGGGTCACCGGTTCCTGCGGGTACGGAGCAGGGTTCATATGGAGCCGAACGGGGAGGAAAGGCTTGAATCAGGTGATGCAGATAAAATGTATTATACCTGCAGATTCCTGTAGGTAGGTCACACAGGATAAGCTACTTTGACCTAAGATGTATATGACAACAGGCATTTACTTGTGTTGTTATCTAATAACAGAATAAACAACGGATGATATCAAAAGCATTGCTATCTTGTTGTCCCGGAAATGATTATAATATCGGCGACGCAGAACAAACAGACATATGATAACAATATATTTGCAAGTCGGCGCTAAAGGCATCCATGTGACGAGCTACCGTAATTCACAGATGGGCAGGAAATTGAAGTAGGTAGCCGTGGGCAAATAAGCTACCGTGCCGACTATTGATAGGCTTGTGCATATTAACACCATCCTGCCCTACAAATATAGAGGCGTGACAAATTGCCGTAATTACATGAACCACTACTGGACCGGCGAGCAAATGGTACAAATCCGAGGAATGCATGTGCGGAGCAGCTTTTACTGTCACCGTCACCGCACCGTCACCGTTACTGTCACCGTCACCGCACCGTCACCGTTACTGTCACCGTCACCGCACCGTCACCGTTACTGTCACCGTCACCGCACCGTCACCGTTACTGTCACCGTCACCGCACCGTCACCGTTACTGTCACCGTCACCGCACCGTCACCGTTACTGTCACCGTCACCGCACCGTCACCGTTACTGTCACCGTCACCGCACAGTAAAAGCTCCGCAAAAACATCTAAGGTCAGGTCTGCATGTATTGAAATGGGGCATCGCACAGCCGTTTACATTTTCTGAGAAATAACATTGAACTTAACACGCGCCCTGGAGGGGGGGGGGGCGAAATCCACCCCCCCCCCCTCCGGTTTTTCGAGGATATCGCAAAAACGGCGGCGCGCAGCGCCGTCGTTTGCACACCTGTTCAGCAATGAACTTCCCACGTTGTTAAATTCTTGACCTCGGGTCATCTAAGGTCAGGTCACCAGACCAGGTCACGTGATGATCTCAACTCCAAAACGTTTGCAGTAGTACCACAGCCACAGTTTTATGCTGATCGGTTTCAATCTTGCAGGATTTCATAATATCATAGATACCAACAATTTGTTTATCTCATATTTTTAATATCGGTGACCTAAGGTCAGGTCAATTTCGTGACCGCCAACACTATTTTGTCAATAACTATCGACATAATAAAGATAGAGAAGAGACAATGGTACCCATGTGTTTGTCTCGTTGAGACACGTCTCGCAATATGCAGTATGACCAACTTGGGTCACCACTTGACCTTGACCTGAGGTCAAATTTCTCCGTTGACCTAACCCGGTTACCATGAATATTATTCGAAGAACCTTGACGAGACAAACACGATGGCGTAAAAACTATTGCTTTATCTTTATTAGGTAAAAAGTTATTTGCGAAAAACAGTTTTGCAAAAAAATCACCTTTTTGACATTTGATGACCTCTGGAGCCTAAACTATTGACCTGAGCTCAAATCTGAAGACACCTACGTCGACTGAATTTTTCAAGGGCTTTTGATTGTTTTTTTTCCCGTTTGCTGCTAACTATCATAGTTCCCGTGATATTTGGGAGGGTGATCGAAGTTATCAGAGGCCCTCCAGGGCGCGTGTTAAATCGCGATAAGGAAAACATGTCGCTATTTGAGAGGCACGACCGTCGATCTGATAACAATTGGCACAAAACGATGGAAAACAAGGATACTCTTAAATCAATATTTACCTATTTTTACATTGAACTTGCTACTTATAATTTTTTTTCCAAGGCTATCCCAAAAATTTATAATGCGATTTTGTTTACTCAAGTGCCGCAAATCATGGCTGGTTTGCAGTTGCGGATCCGCAGCTTATTGCGGAGAAAACTTAACCAAATCCCACCAAGCAATCAAACCACCAGCGCAGCGTTAGTTTCTTTTTACAGCCGGAACGCCGCGAGAGCCGGTGACCGGCCGCGGGGGCAGGAAGCGGGAGGCAGGAGACGGGAGGTCCCCGAGCGGCGGCCTCCCAGGAGGAGAGCGGGAGGCAGGAGACGGGAGGTCCCCGATCGGCGGCCCTTCAGGAGGAGAGCGGGAGGCATCCGAGCGGCGGCCTCCCAGGAGGAGAGCGGGAGGCAGGAGACGGGAGGTCCCCGAGCGGCGGGCTCCCAGGAGAAGAGCGGGAGGCAGGAGACGGGAGGTCCCCGAGCGGCAGCCTCCCAGGAGGAGAGCGGGAGGCAGGAGACGGGAGGTCCCCGAGCGGCGTCCTCCCAGTAGGAGGACCGATCACCGACGGCTGATCCATCACAGGACCGCGCGGGGTGCACGTCACGCTGCCACCCCGCTGCCGAGCCGCCCCGCCGCCCCGCCGCCGTATTTCCATTCCTACCGTCATCAGAGCCGCTATCGCCTCACACCTGGCCGAGCGGCGGCGGCGGCGGCGGCGGCGGCGGCGGTAATGGCCATGGCATGGTAGTAGTGACGGCGACATTAGTGGTGGTGGCAGCGGTAGCTCTTCCAGAGCTGAAACTCTCGCTGTTAAAGGGAATAGTCGACCTTGGTAGATTCAATCGAATGCTATAAAATGACTAAACAGAGTACGCAGATAACGATTCTGCTATTAATTTGTCATAAAACCCGGGAACTGTAGAAATTTTGATGAAATACAATATTATACAACATGACGTCATTTTCAGATGTACGGTCACAAACGCATCATTCCTCCCGAGTTTATGGTGAATCAAATTAGGCAAACAGTGCGCTCATGTGCGCCGGTTCGCGTATATTGGAATATAATATTGCGATCAGTGAAGACCTCGAAAACGCAAGTAGGAAACCGCGGTGCGTTACCTAAAAACATCGACTTGACGATCCCCATGGACTAGGGTGTGGCAGGAAACAATATTGTAATAACATAATCGAACCTGACCTAACAATTATAGCAATTACGGTCGCAGAGACCCACGTTTAGAACGCTCCGCTCGCATTCGCTCGCTGCGCTGCGGAACCTATCGGGGGTCTGCCCCCCCCCCCCCCGGACCCCCCAGACCATCTCGTAGACAACTGGTCCATGGTGATCATCAAATCAATGGGTTTTTGGTAACGCACCGCAGTTTCCTGCTTGCTTTTTCGGAGTCTTCGAAATAAAACATAGTTGACTTCGTAAATATTTTAAATCACAATATACAATGTTCCGGATCGTGTAGAATATGAAAGGTTTATGGCCGTGGTGATTGTAGTCTATAAATCACTTTGACTATGTCGGATTTTCAATGTTTTTCCTCCAAACGTGAATTCGTACCATAACAAAATGTATATCATACCAATTTACCAATTTGGCAATTACCAATTTTGATCCCCTCATCAGAGACTGCCTTGATCTCGGCGTGCGCGCGAGCGGTGTTTTTATTGGCCCGCGGGCCGGCGGGCGGCCGACCTCAGGTCACGAGCAACGCTCCACCAGCCGTGTTCGTGCCGCTCCATCAGATCCCGGCTGGGTGGCTTGTCCATCGGGGCTGCGTATTGCGTGCGGACGGCTCTAAAGCCTGTCACGGTGGACCGACAGGGGCGATTGGAGGCGGATTAGTGAGGAGCGGCGATGGACGGTGTAAACTGATACAACGCTGAACGATTTATAGTGTCGCTGATTAGGCTATCGATTTACTAACTCGTCGCAATTTTCGTATACGGAGCTTTACAAAATGTTTGTATATGTTTCACAATTGGGCCACGTCAATCGATGGTATTTAAGCAAATAAGATACAATCAGAGGTTCTGGAAGACTGGAACCCTTCTCATACTTGAGGCACATTAAATTGCACGTTCTACTGGTGACTGGTTCCTTTCTTCATACTTCCCCATTCCTACTTCATTTCAATATGAGACATACAATTTTAAACATAACGTAATAGTTGGACAAAGACTTGCTGTAATAAGCTGTCGGTTAAAAGTTCCGATCCCCAATCTATTCATTTAACTGATAGAATATTATTTTAAAAACAAACGAATTCATTTTCAGTGATAACCTGGGAGAAGTTGCATGTTGCAGTGCTTCTTCTCTAAAAACTCTCTAACACCAGCACCGAATCCCCACGACGTTTTTTCCCCCAGTCGTGTTTTTTTTTCTCGAACGCGGCGCAGCTGAATTTACAAACGCCCCATTTGGAACCCGGATTTGCACCGGCAGACACGCGTGACACCGCATACGCAGCCCCGACACCCCAGACGGGGGTGGGCGGGGAGGGGCGGCAAGCTGTTACCGCAAACGTGTTCAGAACGTGCTTGTGGCAGGTCTGAACCGGCTAGAGCTGACACGCGGCTGAGCTGGGGGAGGTGGCGGGTCGTCGACGGCGGTTTGTCGTGCGAAACGGCGGCAAATACCGTCATAGAAAACTGCGCCAGCTGAGAAGCATCAACGGCAACTTTCGGCAAAATAGAGACATGAGTTAGTCCTTTTTAGTAAATGAAAACAACTCTGTTAGTTGGAAAAACTGTGCTTCATTGGGCAATTCAAATGTCGCTTCACTCTTGGTATCAGGAGTGAAGTGTTCTTATGACAAATGTTCAAGAGTGTTCTTATGAAAAATATGCGGTGATTTGACACTATTTCGAGTGGTTCTGGCATAACCTAGACAAAATACAACATGAACTTTGCCTACAGTATGCGAGCAACATGGGGACCATGGACCAGCGATCCGCAGACACACCCCGGTCGTCTCCGGTCGTCTCTCTCCAGTCGTTAGGGTCGAATTCCGGCAGCCGTCACTCGTAAAGGTGACCCTAATCATCATGAACGCCTCTCTCGGGCGGCAGCACAGCGGGCAGTCTGACCGGCGCCCTCTCGGCGGTCACAGCCGAACGGCCGGAGCTGATTGTGGGGAACCGTAGACCGGTGCAGTGCTGGACTGCAGTGCGGTGCAGCGGTGAGGCCGACCGCCCGCTGGGCCAGTTCGGCACCTGACACCCACCGGTGGGATTGGCTCAGCGGTAGCGCCACAGCGGGTGTTAACTCGAGTTACCTCCAAACTAGCCAACTAAACGCAACCGAGCAGGTAACAAGTCATACAAACCGGCCACAGAAATTCGGAAATGTTTGGAATAAATGTGCACGTGACGAAGTTACGGGAATTGGAACAGTTTCTGGGGGGTGTTTTCATTCTACAAACATGTGATATGGCAGGTAGAGCGCTTTAGTGCTTTATTGGCACCTATTCAATTTTGATATCTGTTTCGACAAGGGCCTTCTCTCGCTTCGTTTCTGTCCGTCGGTGCCCGCCTGTGTTACCTCAATTCTAAAGGCTGATTCAACCGGTAGCATGCAGCTCAGCCGAAATATCTCCAGGACCGACAGCTCGATGTTGAAAGAGATAATCAGCAGAACACTCGTGACTGAGAAGCTTAAACTGCTTTAGTTTCTCTGCTTTTTAAACATGTCACAACCAATAGATTACTGAGCTTCAGACGTAGTTAACGTAATAAGATTACGACGCGCTTAGAATTGCCAAGCAGCTCCCGAAAAGTCTTGGAAGTGGGACTAAATAATATGGGACTACACAATGCTCCCGAGATATAATTGAAGAGTTTATTGCCAGGGCGCATCCCTAATTAACAGCCATTTCATGGTTGTTCTGGCGAATTAAATTGCAAATTAATTAACCGGTGACTTCATGATTATTACCAGTACCCTAGTGTGCAATAGTGGGCAATAAATCCTGTCGCTGTGAGGAGAATAGCAAGTATCTTATACGTGGCCCAAGCGCGACTTGTATTGATATAGTCAATTGTAACTTCGCTAATGGAGACAATGTAAACAATTACAGCGTGGAGCTTGCAAATATGAGGATGACAGAGACAGAGACGCAAGTGCGAGGATGTAAAGAGATGAATAGGAAGGGTGATCAAGAAAAACAGGAAGATATTCAGAGATGAAAGGAGCATGGTAGAGTGAAAGTAAAAGAATGAGCGAAACAGACGAGCAAATGAAAGAGCATAAAAACTGCAAATTGTGAGTGCGTGCATGTGTGTACGAGAGACAGACAGAGACGGAGACGGAGACGGAGACGGAGACGGAGACGGAGTCGGAGCCGGAGCCGGAGCCGGAGCCGGAGCCGGAGCCGGAGCCGGAGCCGGAGCCGGAGCCGGAGCCGGAGTCGGAGCCGGAGCCGGAGCCGGAGCCGGAGCCGGGGCCGGAGCCGGAGCCGGAGCCGGAGCCGGAGCCGGAGCCGGAGCCGGAGCCGGAGCCGGGGCCGGAGCCGGAGCCGGAGCCGGAGCCGGAGCCGGAGCCGGAGCCGGAGCCGGAGCCGGAGCCGGAGCCGGAGCCGGAGCCGGAGCCGGAGCCGGAGCCGGAGCCGAAGCCGGAGCCGGAGCCGGAGCCGGAGCCGGAGCCGGAGCCGGAGCCGGAGCCGGAGCCGAAGACGGAGACGGAGACGGAGACGGAGACGGAGACGGAGACGGAGACGGAGACGGAGACGGAGACGGAGACGGAGACGGAGACGGAGACGGGACGGAGACGGAGACGGAGAGATGGCGCCGTGCTGTCTCCTCTCTCTATCCCCGCAGTTGGCAGTGCTGTGTGACCTAATGGTTCGCCCGACGACTGGAGAGGAGATCCAGAGACACAGCACGACACAGTTTACCATGCAGAATGGACCTCTGTGACGTCCTGCTGCCCACGTGCGCGCCTTTTTCCGCGCCGAAAAAGCGCGCGCGGTCGCCGCGGTCGTCAGGGCGACCATCTGGTCAGCAACTCGGTGGCCATCGGACAAACGGCAGGAGCTGAGGAAGCAGCAGGCAGGGAAGGAGTCCTGGCGAGGCGTGTAAGGAGTCCTGGCGCGGCGAGGAAGGAGTCCTGGCGAGGCGAGAAAGGAGTCCTGGCGAGGCGAGGAAGGAGTCCTGGCGAGGCGAGGAAGGAGTCCTGTGCCCCTATCGGCCGGACAGGAGGGTTGGAGCTGAGCGAGGCGCAGACCCCCTGTGACTCTGACGGAGGAGCCGCGCCGTGTTCTGTACAGCCAGGTCACACATACTGTGTTCAGTGTCGGTTTAGCATGCGTTTTAGCCTGTAGCACAGCATCAGCTGCCATTGTCAGTTTGGAGGGTGGTTTTAGTGATATATTTATGGACATGCGGAGGACGATATTACTCTTAGGATTTATGAGGACTAACAACGCGCTGTAGTAAAAGTTATTACTGCCAAAAATGGTGTGGCGATGTCTTTTAATGTTATTTGGCAGGCGAGATAAACCCTAGCTCCGAATTAATGCACAGGATGATGCAAAACGGAATATGTTTTCGGTTAGTTTGCTCAATGTTTATTTGCTGCAGTTCCGACCGGCGAACATTATTAGGTTAAATGCTAAAACAAAATAATAAATGGTGTGATGGAATACCAATAAGAACAACTTCTCAATCTGCCAACATTAACTAGAACATCGAAGTGGCTCATATTGTTTGCAAAATAAACATTGGCGACATGGCTTTGCATGCGCGATGGTAGTCTACAATTTCAAGGTTGCGTAAGACAAAGCTACACCTATGAAGTGTTTGAGATACACGTTATGTTACAGGGGAAAACAAACATGTTTTATCTGCTATTGACATATTCAACATATGCTACAACAGCCTGAGTTGCCACTTCAAAAAATGCACATTACCAGGATCGATCTTGTACACTACAGTCCCTCCATTCTTCAAATGTAATATCACGCATGGTCTACGTTACAGTGACGCGGTTGATGGTACCACACTAACCAGCACCGGACGCGTGGGAGGCGCACGACTTAACCAGCACCGGACGCGTAGGAGGCGCACGACTTAACCAGCACCGGACGCGTGGGAGGCGCGCGACTTAACCAGCACCGGACGCGTGGAAGGCGCACGACTTACAGCACCGGACGCGTGGGAGGCGCACGACTTAACCAGCACCGGACGCGTGGGAGGCGCACGACTTAACCAGCACCGGACGCGTGGGAGGCGCACGACTTAACCAGCACCGGACGCGTGGGAGGCGCACGACTTAACCAGCACCGGACGTGTGGGAGGCGCACGACTTAACCAGCACCGGACGCGTGGGAGGCGCACGACATAACCAGCACCGGACGCGTTGGAGGCGCACGACTTAACCAGCACCGGACGCGTGGGTGGCGCACGACTTAACCAGCACCGGACGCGTGGGAGACGCACGACTTAACCAGCACCGGACGTGTGGGTGGCGCACGGCTAAACCAGCACCGGACGCGTGGGTGGCGCACGGTTAAACCAGCACCGGACGCGTGGGAGGCGCACGACTTAACCAGCACCGGACGCGTGGGTGGCGCACGGCTAAACCAGCACCGGACGCGTGGGAGGCGCACGACTTAACCAGAACCGGACGCGTGGGAGGCGTACGACTTGACCGCGTCGCCCATAAACCGACGCAGCCCCTGGCAACCAAGAGAGCCAGCTGGTAACACCAGTGTGACGACCTGTTACTGCGAACGACGACTCAAGACAGTCGCCGAGCTGACGCCGCCGTCACTTTTACTGCCCTGCCTCGGATGGTCGCCTGCCTCCCTCGGATGGTCGCCTGCCTGCCTCGGATGGTCGCCTGCCTGTCTCGGATGGTCGCCGACGCGACGGACGCCGGTAGCAGAGGCTTTGTTGCAGGCTCTGCATTTTGGCGGGAGTTTTGTGGCGCGCTGTGTAAATCAGAGTCTGTGATTTGTTGCGCTCGGTGATCAATTCATGTCACGCGATTTGATTGGTGGCGAGCCCCCGCGCAGCTGGTGAATGAAGGGATTATAAATGTCATGTTGTTCGCAGTATATTTATGGCGATATAACAAACAACGCATTCCGATGCATTTTATGAGATTTGTGGTGGCACAGGTGGCAATATTTTTTTAGGTGAATAACGATTCCAATTGGTTTCATTTGAATATTCATTTGTGTTGAACTCATCTCCAATCACTGTCCAAATGCAACGAAAGATGTTATGTTATCATTAGAAACGATGGGACAGAAAATGTATCTGTTTATATTGTCAGAACGATGTATTAAGTCAATATTTAAAGAACTTGCAATCGGAACTGCTGCAGTAAAGAACCTTGCAGAAAATGCAGTCACTATGACTGATAATATCCGGATAGTAGAAACTGAACAAACTGATATCGAAATATGCATGATACCATATGTGCATGATACCATAAATTCGGCGTTATATTGTCTAGCAAACGTTATGAGCAATCCAACATGCCGAAATATGAGATATTTCAAAGTAAAACGCCTCACTTCATAGATATTTGAATAGCGCGCAAGTCTTCATGCCACATAGCACACGACGAGTCCTGCGACGGATCCCTCTGTAGCCTACCTTGTCATGGGCCGGTCCAGCACCATCGAGGGTAGGCTGACCAACTACTGCTCTGCCTTCGACTAAGCCCTTCAAAACTTTTTTAACTGCTTTTAAATGGTATTTCTCAAGTTAAGTTCGAAGAAATGGTGCATCATAGAACGCCGCATATAAAGTATGCTTAACCCTCGCCCTACGGGGACCTTTTTCACCTTCGCCCTACGGGGGGGGGGGGGGGCGACACCCCTCCCCTGTTAACTTCCAAACCAAGCAACTTAAAGCAATGCAGTAAGAACCAGCATGTTGCCTGTCAGGAGAGGAATCTAATAGCATGCGATTTTTAGGTTTCAGGTCAACGGGTGACATTCCAGGTCAAGTAAATGACCTAAGATCGACCACGTCCACAAATAGCGATTGTACAGGGCGCTTAGTATAACTTCCGAACGGAGAGAGAAGAGAGACACCATAAAACGTAACGTGTTTCCTGTCATAAGGAGAATCCAAAGGCATCCCATTCTGAGCATCTAGGTCAACTGGTGACCTTTAGGGTCAGGTCAATGGCCCTTTGGTGTCTGACATGACCTTGACGAAAAGGTCATACATAGGTCACGATCTAATAGTCATATACACTTCCAATTTTGATAGGATGGTAACATTGTTGTAAACTCAGCTGGAAATTTCACCTAACCTAACCTAACCTAACCTAACCTGGAAATTTCAGCAAGATGTGCCGCACGTGTAAAGAGTTATTCAAGAAAAACTTCAGGGGGCCTGTCAGCCCCCTCCCCCCCCCCCCCCCCCCCTAGGGCGAGGGTTAAGACAGGCACCATGATAAACTGGATAATTGACTGTGTTTATGTGGGCTGGACAGGATCCGGTCTTATCCAGTTTACTAAATTGATGCAGTACACAAGCCTTGATCTGATGTGAAATGTGAAACCCTGGACCTGCCCTGCGCTTGGTACCAATGATTCTGGGCCGGAGTGCGGTCACATCCTGGACCTGCCCTGCGCTTGGTACCAATGATTCTGGGCCGGAGTGCGTTGCATTGCGATACATTGCAGGTGAACGCTGCTCGGAAGATCGCAGGATATTGTCAAATAGGCAATAAGGCATAATACACCAGGCAAGGAGGTAAAAATAAATTATGAAAAAGACGCGCAATCGCTTGACAAGCATGCCATACGCATGTGTCCTTAGGTAGGTTATTTGCTGGTGTAGTTGTACTTATTGCCATCTAGCAATATAATGTACCAGCTACGCTTAAAATGGTCATAAGGTAATAATTGTGTGTTGGTTACTAAATCTGTTCTGTGAAATGTGATATTATGATAATGTCACATTCATGACGCAGCTCGTCGTGATGTGTGCTGATTATGTACTAATTATCCCAAACAAACTACCGAGCGCAGCATCACAGCATTTCCACCCACCAAACCTGCTTCTCTCCACCCTATCTCCTGCTCCACGCTCCACGCTCCACGCTCCTCGCACACTCTGTCCACCCCTGTCTGCTGCTCTCCCTGGCTCTCCCCTCAGATCACCACCACCGCCGCGGACGGGTCTCGAATCGCACACATCAGCACCGACACGGCACGCGCCCCCACACCACTGCGACCTCGCCGGGCCGGCGAGCAAGACTGAGGGAAGCAGCGGCGGCTACCGCGGCCGCCCGCCGCCGACCGGGGCCGCAGCCGCCGCTCCGCTCCGCACAGAGCCGGGATGTCTCCGCACAGAGCCGGGATGTCTCCGCACAGAGCCGGGATGTCTCCGCATGACGGAGATGTCGGTCTCTCGGTCTCTCGGTCTCTCGGTCTCTCGGTCTCTCGGTCTCTCGGTCTCTCGGTCTCTCGGTCTCTCGGTCTCTCGGTCTCTCGGTCTCTCGGTCTCTCGGTCTCTCGGTCTCTCGGTCTCTCGGTATCTCGGTCTCTCGGTCTCTCGGTCTCTCGGTCTCTCGGTCTCTCGGTCTCTCGGTCTCTCGGTCTCTCGGTCTCTCGGTCTCTCGGTCTCTCGGTCTCTCGGTCTCTCGGTCTCTCGGTCTCTCGGTCTCTCAGTTTCTCGGTCTAGATCTCCTAGATCTCTCAGTCATATCTTTCCACGGTCTTTTGGCATCTGTATGCCATAGATTGAGGCAGAAATTGGATATATCCCCCGGATTGATGATCTAGTTCAGTATTTAATATCAAAGATATCATCAGCGTTGTTGAATGTTGTTGGATTAAGATTAAATCAGGAGCTTGATATGATGAATAGGGACTTGAACAGATTGGGCTCCCTTTATCTATTCCATATTATTGTCTGGGACTGCCAGTCCTGGACATTCACCACGCCTCACTTCAAAGTCCTCGGGCTCTCGTACCCTCTGATTCACCCTCTATCCACTCTCTCCCGCCCTCCCTCGCTCTTCTCACATTGGTCTCCGTGGTTGGACGTCATACTCGTATATTGGACACATTCCATGCCCTAGACTACGCTCTCCGAGACCATGTGCATGCACGCTGCCCGCTCCTTCATTCAACTCAGGGCTCTCATAGGGTTTATCTCACGAGGCACACTGCGATTAAAACTTTACGGCACTTTGATCAAAGAGGTTATGGCGTCGTGGCCATGTCCGACCGTTTTGAACATGGATGAAGCGCGTGTAATTGACGTTAAAATTGACGAAACAATCCAGCTATAGGGCCATCATATCAATACAAATCCACAGCTGGGCATTGTTTGTAATTGTTTTATGAGAAGGTATTAGTGATAACGATTACACGGTTGTGTTCTTGAGGAAACGAACGGTTCATAACTTGGACGTATTGTTAACGTGAAGTGGTGAGTTATTGGCGATATTGTAGGAATATTACGAGGGAAATCGATTTGTTCTTGAGATGCATTGTCATGTCAATTAGTTAAGGCGACGAGCTCATTGTGATACTTTGTATGCCTTATCTCTGTTCGTGATTTTATTCCACAAAGATAGCAATTCATGTGAGCAATGAAAACCTTCGGCATGGTATGTCACAAAAAGTGTACACGAAACGCAAAGAATGAGTGAGAGAAGTGAACAAATGTGGGAATGGTAAAGATATATAGAATCTTTCGAGTTGTCCAGTGGAGATAAGAGTGTCCTTGCTGAGTGAGTGCCCAGCCAACACCGAGTGCCGAAGGCACGAGGTTTTTTGCTGTGCCACTCACGAAGCAAGACGAAGCATTTGTATCTGCCCGAGAAAACTCGAAGGATTTCATATCTTCATATTTGACAACATGAAAATAAACTCAAATATCGAGCTGGATCTTTGCACCATGCAGGATGCAAAGATAATAATATCTCAAAGATAAGAATATCTTTGCAGCATGCAAAGAAGATGCTAAAGATGAACCTCAAATATGAAGATATTCTTTAGTTGGAAATAATCAAGCATGGTACACAAATGCCGGGCTGTTATGGCATGAGTTTGAAACGATTGGGTAGTCAGAGAAAACGGCTAAGCCTTTCCATAAACAAATACACTGGATGCAGGAATGATAATACTACAGTGTCATTTTGCATTTTGACATGAAGAAGAGCTGCTGCCTGATGTATGACAATATTACGAGGGCGTATAATCGCATTCGTCTAGTTCGTATGTAGCAAAATATGCCACCCTACGAATTTCAGTGCTCATCAGTCTACCGTATTTCTCCGCGCCGGCTGAAAATGAACAGTTTCTGACAACTTTCGTTCCCCCACACAGGTGGCGATAACGCCAGCAGGGCACACACACATCTCCTTGTGTGGCACGACCTCGCTGGATCGTGGTGGTGGGAGTTAAGCCCATGCCCGACCAAGAAGATGCCGCGACCCCATGCCCGCGACGCCCCCTGCAATCATTTGAATACAGTAAAAAATCACAAGAGGCAATAAACCAACGGACAAGGTATTGACATTGTCGTAAACCAGTGATAAAATCATTCGTAATGCGTCGAAACTGATTAGTTATTAATTTGTTGGCATCATTTGCGAGGATTGGATCCTGAATACGTCACTGCGGCCAGGATGTCAAGACCGGCTGCGATGACCGGCTGCGAGGGTTGGATCCTGAATACGTCACTGCGGCCAGGATGTCAAGACCGGCTGCGATGACCGGCTGCGAGGGTTGGATCCTGAATACGTCACTGCGGCCAGGATGTCAAGACCGGCTGCGATGACCGGCTGCGAGGGTTGGATCCTGAATACGTCACTGCGGCCAGGATGTCAAGACCGGCTGCGATGACCGGCTGCGAGGGTTGGATCCTGAATACGTCACTGCGGCCAGGATGTCAAGACCGGCTGCGATGACCGGCTGCGAGGGTTGGATCCTGAATACGTCACTGCGGCCAGGATGTCAAGAGATATTGATGAACCAGCTGCATTAGATTGGCTATGCGTAGATGTGTGCATGGGACTCTATACAGATTGCACATGGGTAATATACTGTGTTGTGAGCAACATGAGGCCGCTGGCAAAACCGAGTGCTGCCAAAGGTTTATCTTTCGAAGTTTTACAACGCTGTGTTTAGAAGGATTCATCCTACGGCTTTTATCAGTTAAAGTTCACCTTCGCAATGTTCTTGAAATTTTGCTATAAGGGGCATATTGACCTGAGAAAACACGAATATGACATTTGTTTGGACGATACATCGATATCCGGGGTAAAAGTAAGCCAGTTTCTCTCTTCTCCTTCATGGCTTTCAAAATACTCAATTACAATGTATGACGTCATGCAAATTGTAGCGGAAGCTATTGCACGCAATAATGGCGCACGAGTCACATATTAGTACGCAAAATGAAGGTGGTGAAATCAATACAAAATGAGAACAAACGGACGTTTGTGTGCAACAACAGCAAGTTTTCCAGCCCACCTGTCATCGAATGACGTGATCCCGTGCGACGTTCAGGTAGGTATGGGCCTGGCAGGCCGGCTCAACTTACCCCGGTTACGGCTAGTTTGCGGCACAATCTTCGTATGACACAAATCTGAACTCAGCAGGTATGACGTCATAATACCGACGGAGTTTCGTAGGCCCGAACCCGAATCTTAATTTTGGTTCTGTGTCGAAATTACTTAGCGTAGCGAGGACATTATTTCACTACAACTCATTTTCAGACCTGCTCTACAATTCTGCATCTCAGTTAAAAACACCCTGTTAAAGGTGAACTATTCTCTTTAATAATATTTGCCATGCTCTGTGTTTAAAGTGACAATAAATGCTCCAACATTTGTACTTCACAATATCAAAATACCGATGATTTGAAGGTATGTATGTATTGTGCAAACGACCTGCACATGCATTGCATCCCAATCCACATAGGAACGAACACGTACAATTATCTATATCTTACAGTATCTTTTGAAGACCTGCGTGCGACACCAAATGTCTTGAAAGTAGTTTAGGACAGATTGCATTCATTGCATGATAAATGTAAAATCATGGACTATTAAATCTATATCTGCATGGCCGATCTCCATTCTGAGCGAATTTAGTAACGCCGACTCATCGTTCTCACACGCACAGCCATCGCATCGCGGCGCTATAGAGTGATTTGATTTCATGCTTAGTCAGCCGGGCTTGAATCAAACCTTTCTTCATGGGGAAATTTATCGTTCTCTGATGCAATATGATAGCACTCCCACCCATGGAAAAGACATCACAATGTCCCAGCCTTTGTCAGTGGTTCTGTCGCCTTTCCACAAAGGAACTCAACACCACACGCCCGTAGAAAGTAAGGCAAATTATGCCAACAGCATGCGAAGAGGGGGCCACTCGATATAGCGTCCAAACTTACTAAAGAAAAACAGAAACAATGCCGAAGCCATTAATGATAGTCATCATACAAATATTGATTGTGGTTTGTATTGCTGGCTTGGTCTAAATATAGACATCCTTTTCAGTATTGAGTGACCATAGTCTGTCTCGACCTGCAGTCTCTTGCTACATTGCATTCCATTTCACTGTGTCTTCAATTTTGCATTCGAAGCGTCTATTACTTCGTTGGAGTTGTAATGGTGAAGTGATATTTAGCCTATACATGATTTTCTTCGACAACTGTACGCACAGCGGTGCATTTGAACAGGGATGGCTAGCGCAGTTGACCTTCGACCTATGACCGTGTCAGTTACAGTTGACACTGACCTATGACCGTGTCGGTTACAGTTGTCGTTGACCTATGACCGTGTCGGTTACAGTTGACCTTCGACCTATGACCGTGTCGGCTACAGTTGACACTGACCTATGTATGACCGTGTATGACCGAATACCTATGTATTGCCGACTATGTGACACTGACCTATGTATGACCGTGTCGGTTACAGTGGGCAGGACCTTTAACCGTGTCGGTTACAGTTGACACTGACCTATAACCGTGTCGATTACAGTTGATGTTCACCTATGACTTGTCGGTTACAGTTGACACTGACCTATGACTTGTCCGTTACAGTTGACATTGACCTATGACCGTGTCGGTTACAGTTGACCCTTGACCTTTGACCGTGTAGGTTACAGTTGACAGGACATATGACCGTGTCGGTTACAGTTGACAGTGACCTATGACCGTGTCGGTTACAGTTGACACTGACATTTGACCGTGCGGTTACAGTTGACAGTGACCTATGACCGTGTCGGTTACAGTTGACATGACCTATGACCGTGTCGGTTACAGTTGACAGTGACCTATGCCCGTGTCGGTTACAGTTGACAGGACCTATGACTGTGTCGGTTACAGTTGACAGGACCTATGACTGTGTCGGTTACAGTTGACAGTGACCTATGGCCGTGTCGGTTACAGTTGACACTGACCTATGTATGACCGTGTCAGTTACAGTTGACAGTGACCTATGACCGTGTCGGTTACAGATGACAGTGACATATGACCGTGTCGGTTACAGTTGACAGTGACCTATGACCGTATCGGTTACAGTTGACAGTGACCTATGACCGTGTCGGTTACAGTTGACATTGACCTATGACCGTGTCGGTTACAGTTGGCAGGACATATGACTGTGTCGGTTACAGTTGACAGGACATATGACTGTGTCGGTTACAGTTGACGGTGACCTATGACCGTGTCGGTTACAGTTGACACTGACCTATGTATGACTGTGTCAGTTACAGTTGACATTGACCTATGTATGACCGTGTCAGTTACAGTTGACAGTGACCTATGACCGTGTCGGTTACAGTTGACAGTGACCTATGACCGTGTCGGTTACAGTTGACAGTGACCTATGACCGTGTCGGTTACAGTTGACACTGACCTATGTATGACCGTGTCAGTTACAGTTGACAGTGACCTATGACCGTGTCGGTTACAGTTGACAGGACATATGACCGTGTCGGTTACAGTTGACATTGACCTTTGATCATGTCAGTTACAGTTGACAGTGACCTATGACCGTGTCGGTTACAGTTGACAGTGACCTATGACCGTGTCGGTTACAGTTGACAGTGACCTATGACCGTGTCGGTTACAGTTGACACTGACCTATGTATGACCGTGTCAGTTACAGTTGACAGTGACCTATGACCGTGTCGGTTACAGTTGACAGGACATATGACCGTGTCGGTTACGGTTGACATTGACCTTTGATCATGTCAGTTACAGTTGACAGTGACCTATGACCGTGGCAGTTACAGTTGACATTGACCTATGTATGACCGTGTCAGTTACAGTTGACAGTGACCTATGACCGTGTCGGTTACAGTTAACAGGACCTATGACCGTGTCGGTTACAGTTGACAGGACCTATGACCGTGTCGGTTACAGTTGACACTGACCTATGTATGACCGTGTCAGTTACAGTTGACAGTGACCTATGACCGTGTCGGTTACAGTTGACAGGACCTATGACCGTGTCGGTTACAGTTGACAGTGACCTATGACCGTGTCGGTTACAGTTGACAGTGACCTATGACCGTGTCGGTTACAGTTGACAGTGACCTATGACCGCGTCCGTTACAGTTGACAGGACCTATGACCGTGTCGGTTACAGTTGACAGTGACCTATGACCGTGTCAGCGCGCCTAACTGGGCCGTACATTAGCGGGCGACAAGCGGTTAGCGCTCAGATACGATCTCTATGCCGGACCCAGATGCAGCCGCGGCTGGCCTGGGAACCGCCCAGAGGTGCAACCTTGTCTGAAAATACAGCCCACAGCCATGCAATGTTTAACCCATGTGTCGATGGGTATGAGGAAAGGCAGTGTTTCTGGATCGCGGATATGTGTAATAAAATCCGGCCAGTGTATGTGTCTTCTTAGACAGACTCGTTCGGCAATTTCCGGGGAAATCCTAGATCACCTCAGTCTGCATCTCTGTGGTCAGCAGTATTTGTCGGTGTAGTTTGTTGTCTGCGCAGGTAAATAATGAGTCAACGGACTGAATAATGTGCATCCAACCACACACGTAGGCAGGACGGACGTGTATCCTGTGCTTCGCTTGGTGGTGGACGGGCGTGAAAAACGTGCCTCAAAACGTAAACAATACTTCAAAGTAATCGGTTTAAAATGCTGTAAAAAGATATTTTGGCATGCACAATTGGCATGCACAAAATATATTTTGGCATGATCGCATCCACAAAGCTTCACAGAAACCGACAACAAGTGCACTACAATCAAAGAAACCGACAACAAATGAACTACAATTCGAGAGAAAAAAAAGTGACCGATAAACTGGAACACAAAATTGGGTGAGGTGTGGTGAGGTGAGGTGTGAAGGTGAGGTGAGGTGAAGGAAGGTGAGGTGAAATTGGACGTCGCATCACGCAGGTTAACGACTCTACCTCGATAAATATTCTAATAAGCGAATCGTATTCAGTAATATACAGCAGAGAAACGTGCATATATTGCGAAAGATAGAAGTTGCACCGACTTTTACATGCTAGTTCTGTCGTATATCATCATTTTCCGATCCTAACGCAACAGTTTCGGCACGAACGTGGGATGAGTGAACAGCCCGCAAACGACGTGCATTCCTTACCAGGTGAGGGAGTGTCTTTATGAGCTCGTTGCTGCGCGGTTCTGTATAATATCAATGGTAAACTTGCTGCTCTATACCTGTGTTGCAACACTCGCCGAATCATGATTGTTGAAGCACAGCCGATTCGTCGCTTGATTAGCCGGTGTCGATTTGTATGAATAAATTCCTCTTGACGAGGCGACGGACGGATTGTTCGACACGAGTTGGATGGATCGAGGATTCGTGC
>JAXIVJ010003557.1:0-17500 GCA_036785665.1 Chirona hameri
AAATTTGAAACTGATATCCCCATTTTTGACTGACTTATGACATCTAAAGTATGGTGATTACTCATTGACGTCATATATTGAAATTGCGTTTTTGGCTTTTATTGACTACATAACTAGACAAATAAATGCTCACAACTATATTTCTTATGACAAACGCTGGTCTACAAACATGCCTTTTTTGTTTAGATTTATATCATTTAAAAATTGTTGACCTTTCGAGTGGCCTGAATATTTACTCTGAAATTGACATTTACTTCACGTAAATAAAGTCAGTGTGGATAAAATAACTATCACTATGGAATTATAGCGTGGAAAAATAACTCTATATAACATGTGTTGCATGACTTTCTGTAGATATTTGAGCATAGTGTGACCTTTGTGACCTGACCTTTGGACTTTTGACGCTTGGGCCAACAATCTCACTTAAGCTCATATTTTATCAATATCTTGGAAGCACTTTGGGTGAAACTGTCGGTAATTGAAGGCTTTAGATGGAAAAGTATGGCCCATAAACTCAAATACTGACCGATTTTTGACCTTTTGACCCTGACCTTGACCTGACTATTTGACGCTCACTTTGACATTTTTGAGCATGCTTTAGATTATTCTCATTGAGAGCTTTCGATTGCGCCCCTTGCGCGTCTCGCTGCAGATCATTGTTCGGAAAGATAACCAGGCGGGCGTTTAACGCCCCCCCCGCCCCCTCCTCTCTTAGCGTTAAGCCGGCCCATAACGGCCGCTCAACCTCTCCCACTCGTCGCTCAGCCTACTAAACTTGGGATTTGAGAGCCGCCGGTGAAAAGCTTACCCCTCTTGACGTTTTTTACAATTCTCCACCTCTGCTGGGGGGGGGGGGGGGGGAGATATGTTGGCCCCCCTCAAGTTTTTTTGGGGAGGGGGTGGGGGGCATGGCCAGGATGGCCCCTCCCCCCTTGCAACCGCCTCTGAAGACAGGCTAACTCGTTTATAACTCCTATGTTTTGGCATGGTGTAGGAGCTTTCTGACATCCGTTACCGCCTCCTAGCCTCTGCATCTTTTGCCAGATTTTGAAGGGCTTCCTGGGCGTAAACGATATTTTTTTACCTTCAATCATGCAAAACAACCAGCCACTATGACATTTTGCCCCACCAACTTTTTCTTGAAAAGCTCCACCCATGACTTGGCGTTACCACTTTTGCACTCTGCAACCGGCGGCGCCAAGCAAAGGCAAGGACGAAGGGGGAATTTTTCGAAGCAAAAATTAAGATAATTTTGTGTATGCAAGAAATTGCGCGAAACAGCTGATCCGCCCAGAATTGATGGCTCGAATGTGGCGCGAGTTGGTGTATATTTTTGCACTTTGAACACTATATACAATATTTTTTCTTTCGCTGGCGTGTGATGGGCGGTTCGTGTGAAATGGTGTAGAGCTCAAACTAGTGGTAAACATTACATTTAAGGCTCGCTCACTTGGCTTAGTTTGAAGCAGGAAAGAGGTCACTTGCTTTTAATGAATTGGACATATCACTGGAAGAAAAGAACTTCAGAGTAGTGTGTGATTTTAAAAGTTGTCAAGATCTCAGATTGAGATCATGGTTGCCATTGCATATTGGCTTACATAGAAGTTTGCAGTAAATAGTTCAGCAGACTGGTAATTGATTCACCTTTTTGGAAGGATTCAATCACAATTCATTTTGGAATATGAATGATTCAGTCACCGTTTGATTCATGGATAACATTTTGATGAAATTATTCTTTCTGATTCAAAGAATCAAAACATTATTTTTGATCAAATAATGTTGTCTCCCTCACCATTGAAATAGCATTGCACCAGTCCTTTGTGATTCAATCAGCCTTGTTTCTATGCAGGATTTTGATTCAATCATGATTCATGAATAAAACGAATCCGGCGGGTGAATTGATTCTTCTTTGATTCAAAGGGGATTTTGATTGAATGATTCCAATCAATTCAATCAGAGTCAAATCAATAACCAGTCCTGTAGTCAGTAATTCACACTTCCCAATCTAATGGTGTTCTTGAGGCCCCTAATAAGAGAAGAGAAGTTATTTATGACAGACAGAAAAGTGTGCCAGTAATACCAAAGCTATGACCGTCACCAAAAAACGATACACAATCAAACCTGACCCTAACCTTTACAGCAATTATAGGTCAGCAGAGAGGACCCCACATTTAGAACACTGCGCTTCAGAATCTACCAGGGGGGCGACAGACCCCCAGACCATATTGTAGACAGTCAAAAGATAACCCACTTTTCAGTCTCAATATTTCCATCAGCTGACTTACTCTTTTTCTATTAGGGATCTCAATAACACCATACACTGGGGAGGTGAATTAGTGAACTAATACTGAAGTTGCTTACCTAGAAGTTAAGGAAAGAGGCAAGGGAGCTAGGATAGCTCATAGGATGCTGCCTCTTCTTGTGAGGTGGAAATTAACATCAAATAACAGGAGATGGTCATCAGCATGGGGATATTTAAAGGGCATATCTTTTAATACTCAGACTCTGGGATATGCTTTAATAGATTATATATTGATGTGACTCACTGCCAGCTAACACAATGAATAAAGGTTGACCATGCTACCTACATACGTTGAAGTGAAAGTGTGGTCATGGTTCCAATGAAACCCCACTGCCCCCCACTCAGACCTTGCTACTTGCACTATATCAATCAAGGAAGGGTTCAAGGGGTTCAATCCCATTCTGATCTGACTCCTGATTGTTTTTGCTCAAGGGGGACCAGAATTTCCAGTTGCATGTCCTGCACATTGACATTGTCTTACTAAAATGGTGTAGGCATCCCACTCTAGTTGTAATACCTAGGTAGGTTGGGTAAACAACCTTAATTGTGGCCACATGATGCACAACTTTTCATGCTATTCACAATATAGGCAATACTCACTTACTAAAGCAGTAAAACTACCAATAGCATGACAATTCTGGTGTTGGGATGTGTCCAGGTTAGTTGTTTACCCTTTGTTCATATGGGTTCTAGGACTTGTGGCACCAGATTGTGGCACCAGATTGATGACATTATAGTTTGAATTATGCCTGGCTTATTATTTTAAAGACATAAAGACATAAAGACATAAAAGAAAAGTGCAACAAAGAGCCTCTTGGGCCCATCCGAGGTTGTACCCCACCTCACCCCCCCCCCCCTCCACCAGTCTCGCCCCTTCAAATCACCTTACTCTACCTGCATAAAAGAAGGCTAATCCCACGAGTATTTATGAACTAATCCCTTCTCTGTAAAGTATTTATCTAATCTAATTTTGAAGGAAGCAAGTGTCACTGCATCAGCGACATCCCCTGGTAGCATATTCCAATGTCCTACAACCCTTCTACTGAAAAATGACTGTCATAGCCTAGTCCTACTTTGTTTCATAATGAGTTTATGCTGATGACCTCTACCTCGATTTTCCCTATTGAACTCAAACATACCCTTTAAATATCCAGAATGCTGACTATTTACAAATTTGAAGACTTCAATTAGATCTCCTCTTAGCCTTCTATATCTAAGTGAAAACATACCCAATTTCTTTAATCTATCTTCATAAGGTAAACTACCAAGACAATTAACCATTTTTGTTGCCCTTTTTTGAACTCTTTCTAACAACCAGCAATCTTTCTCATATGTTGGAGACCAGGCTTGTACACAATACTCCAAATGTGGTCTAACGTATGCACAATACAGTTTTGTTATTACCTTTTCACTCTTGTAGGAAACATTTCTGTTAATGGCCCCTAGCATTCTAAGTGTCTTTTTCCTAGCTTCTACAACCTGGTCTGACGCTGATAGTCTATTGTTTACCACGACACCTAAATCTCTTTCCTTTTCAATCTGCTCCATTTTCTGCCCACCCATTTCATACCTATGTTTACTGCTAACCCGTCCAGCGTGCATAATCTTACATTTACTCAAATTGAATTTCATCTGCCATGCTTCAGACCACTCAACTAGCTTGTCCAGATCTGATTGAAAAACATCCTGATCATGTTTTCCTCTAATAATCCTGACAACTTTTAGATCGTCTGCAAATTTCAAGACTTTGCTGTCTATACTGTTCTCAATTGCATTCACAAATATTATAAAAAGCAATGGGCCCAGGACTGAGCCCTGTGGAACCCCACTGAGAACCTCCTTCCATTGTGATTGGCACCCATTCAATATAACCCTTTGCTGGCGTCCTGAAAGCCACGTTTCTATCCAATCCAGAATCTTGCCCCTGATCCCATGAATTTTAAGTTGCAACCCCAGTCTTGTATGGGGGACTTTGTCAAGTGCTTTACTGAAATCAAGAAAAGCTACATCTAGCTGTTTACCCTGATCAAAGCTATCTGTTGCAACATCCAAAAACTCCAGAAGACTAGTTAACAAGAACGGCCCTTCCTAAAGCCATGCTGTGTATCCTTGATGAGTTCATTTTGCTCCAAGAATTCAACAATCTTATCTTTGATGATTGATTCAAGCACCTTGCAGACTAATGAGGTCAGACTAACCGGTCTATAGTTTTCCTCTTTACTTCTATCTCCCTTTTTATGAATAGGAACAACATTTGCTCTTTTCCAATCAAGTGGAATTTTACTATCTGCAAGTGATTTAGAAAATATTATGGCTAATGGAACCGACAACTCCCTTTCAGATTCTCTTAAAAGTCTAGCATGGATTTCATCAGGTCCTTCTGCCTTGTTAGGCCTTACTTTCTTTAGATATTCTAGAACAAATTCACTACTTATGCCACCTAGCTCTCCTATAGTCTCCTCTGTCTCTGGCTCAGGCTGAAGTGCTGCAATACTACTCTGGTCCTCGATAGTAAAGACAGATTGAAACTGATCATTAAGCACTTCAACCATTTCACTGTCCTTGCTAACTAACACATCATCTACCTTAAATGGACCTATATTTTTGGAAACTGTACTGAACTTATAAAAACTGAAGAACTTCTTACTATCTGCATTACAATGTCTAGCTAAATCAAGTTCCTTTGCCCTTTTAGCTGCTCTGACCTTTTTCTTAACTGAATTTCTTGCATTCTGGTAGGCCTTCTGATTTATATCTAGTGAAGATCCCTTCAAAATGGCAAATGCACTTCTTTTAGCTTGTATAGCACTCCTTACTTCTGGGGTAAGCCAAACTGGTTTGCCCTTGGTTCTGTTACGTTTGTGCCTGAGGGGTATATGCCGATTCTGAATTTGGCTTAATCTAGCTTTGAAAACATTCCAGGCCTCACATGCATCTAAACCTGCCAACTCAACGTTCCATTTTATCTGTGCGAGGTCATTTCTAATACCATCAAAATCAGCCCAGCTGAAGTTTGGAACCATAATAAGGTTATCTTTGGGCCTCATTTCTGATGAGATATTGAATTTAACCATATTGTGATCACTGGTTCCTAGACCTTCACAAATACTTATGTCACTAACTAGATCACTGTTGTCTGAGAATACAAGGTCTAGAATGGAGCAATGTCTGGTTGGCTCTGTTACAAACTGATGCATGAAAAGCTCCTCTTCAAAGATTTGCCTATACAACCTACACTCATTTGTTTCCTCTGCTATACTTTCGTATCCTCTTAAGTTAAAATCTCCCATAATAAGACACTGAGCCCGAAAGTTCCTACGTATTTCCTCACAAATATCTTGGTCTGTTTCAGCTTGGGAGTTCCTTGGAAGATTCCCTGGTCTGTAAAATGCACCTATCCTCAACCTTCCTCTGTTTCCTGTACCAATTTTAATGTCAAGCCAGATTGATTCTACTTCTTTTACTTTACTAGAATCATCAACTCTAGTAGTGCAGTACAAGCTATTTACATATACAAACTCTCCGCCCCCCTGCTGTGATTCTCTGCAGTATGAGAACATGTTATACCCTTGTAACTCGAAATCCTGTAGCCTATCCCTATTATACCCCTCACTAACCCATGTCTCGGTTACACAAATGATATCAGGCTTTTCAAGGGCAACATAACACTCAAACTCATCAAATTTAGACCTAATACTTTGGGCATTCAGCAACACTCATGTGATCTTATACTTTGAGCTGACTCTACTAATTCTGAGGGAATTATGATCTACTGTCCTATTCTGACATGAACTTCTACCAATGCTTACTTCCTGATGCCCTAGTACTAGCGTCCCCGAACCCCCCCCCCCCCCCCCCCTCCTACCTAGTTTCCCTGAATGACACTTCTGTAGGCATCTCCCAAAGCCCTTGCCCCCTCATCCGATAAGTGAAGCCCATCCTTCATATAGTACCTACGCCACTCATAGAACTGATCCCATAAGTCTACATAACTAAGCCCCATAGCTGAACATAAGTTCTGAACTGAGCTGTTCACAGACGGAGCTCTCGAGTACCACTCCTCACTGGCTCCACAGCGAGGGAGGATGCCAGTCACAATGACTGGTTTCCTGGACTCCTTCAACCTCTGCAGCAGGCTCCGGTACTCCGCTACTATTCTCACACTCTGCCTAGGTCCTATGTCGTTCCCCCACCTGTAGTATAACTGTCTCCGGGCTACTCCTAACAAGTTCTGCCTCAATGACAGGGCCCATATCAGCTACTCTTGCCCCTGGTTTGACTATACATCTGTCCCTCTTCCCACAGAATGTTCGCCTTAAGGGCCTTACCCTTGAGTCCCCAACCACTAAATGCTGAACCTCTTCCCTGTCACTTTCAGCTGCTGACTCTAACGCACTGAACCTATTTGATATTGTAACCTGCGGATGTTCCCTGGGGCTGTACTGCCTGACTCTACCCTGAACTTTTGTCCATCCCTCCTGATCCCCTTCCCTCTTCCTCCTCCAGATTCTGCTACCACCCTCCATTACCCAGCACCCCTCCTCATCCTTACTGTCTGTGGCCCTAGCATTACCTTCCTTACCTTCCACAATGTTGAGTCTCCAGAAACGTGACCCTCCAACACACTTCCAAACCCCAGCCGCACTATCCACCTTTGCCTTATCCTCCCTTATGCCCCTATCAGAACTACCACTGGTCCCTGATCCTGTAGGCTCCTTTTCTGACCCCCTAACCACGATCTGCGCATACGTTCCTTGGTCAGGAGCTACACCCTCCTGCAGCTCATCTCTACACCTGCACTTACTTAACTGCGCCTCAAGCTCCGCTACCCTAGCCTGGAGGGCCTCTAGCTCTGCTACCTTCGCCTGCATCCTAGTCATGCTCATTTGAATACACTAGTAACTTAGGTATATAACTTAGGTACTATGCACTTTTCAATACTTTACTAACTTAACTTAACTTTTTTTTTATTTTTTTTTCTTCTTCTAAACCTTAACTAGATCTAAGTAAAGCTAGTGACACAAATCAGCTATGAGTGCACCTAATACTAGACTAAATATCTAATCCTTAAATAAACTGAATACTAAATACACCTTAATTATCCCTAATTTTCTAAAAATATCTACTTATCCAACCCTGCAACTAATAACACAGAAATAAGACTAAGACAATTTTGGCGCACACAAGCTAGAATGAAAAGTCCTTTAAAAAGCAAGTAAGAGGTAACAGCTAACTATGAATGCTTAAAAATAATACCTAAACGATCCACAAAACTAAATATCTAATCCTTATATCTAAATCTAATGTGGTTCCTAAAAAAAATACACAAAACAACAGAGCTATCCAACAGCTACTTAGCTTGTCTAAAGCGGGGTTCAGATGGTAACTACCAATATAAGTACTGTCCAATAATCCACAAATCCACGCTTATATTGGTGGAGTACTGACCAATATAAGCGTGTATCACTTATCGGTAGGAAACTGCCAATATCTTTCGGTAGGAATGTTTATATGCAAAATGTGATGAATTTACATCATATTTTGGCCTCGTCTATCGATTTCAGATGCTAACTCCATTTTTGTGGAAAAAGGTGATTATCTCCCTTTAATATGATGTTCTTTGTACGCTTAAAGGTAGAAAAGGTGTATTACATTTGTTGATAATGATGTCTATATTTTCCAAATATACTATTCAGTGGTCTTCATAGCCTGACATTTGAAAACTGACTTCCATTTCTACAGGCTCCATGCTAATCTATACTATTTCAGATATTGAAGTAGTCTTCTTTGACTAAAAAACATGTTTCTTGATTTTTCCTGATTAATGAGTGTATCCCCATTTGACATTGATATGGCGCGGCAGAATGATTGCCCTACTGAAGAAGAAACATTGTGAAGGTACAAGTAGCTGCAATGAAATGAAACCAATTAAATCTTCATTTTGCTCCAGTATATTTTCAAGGTTTAAATTTATCTGGCAAGTTTGACTTGACTGTTAGCAGGATACAAAAATGGAGCCACTACCATCTGATGTTGCTCGCATGGTTCTTGGTAAGTATTTTATAGTGTGTGGTTAAATGTTCTCTATGGTACCTATATTAAATGAATCCACAGTCCAGTCCCACTCTTTCCTGGTGTCATGTGATGTTATATGGTTTGCTTTTTGCAATTCCTCTCATTCAAATCGATGAATTGTGTCCCCAAATCCATCTCACTTAGGTCTATATGATCCTAAGTCCAGACTGGTTATTGATTCGACACTGAATGAATCTATTGGAATCGTTCAATCAAAATTAATTGAATCAAAACATAATTGATTCACCACCAGATCTTTTGATTCATGAATCGTGATTGAATCAAAACCAGCATCAAATCAAGGCTGATTGAATCAAAAGATTTAACGATTCAAGTACACTGGTAAATTGTGCAAATACATGCAGTCTCCGTGGCTACATTCATTTAATCTGAAATACTACTGCTGTAACAATGTTTTAATGATTATATATATATGCATGTTTCCATTTGTATTGATTTGACATAAATTCACCTAATATATTTAAATGTTGAATCAACCGTGAATCGATTAAAATATTTGTTTTGATTCTTTGAATTGGAAGCAATCAATTCTCAAAATTGTATCCATGAATCAAACAGTGATTGAATCATTTAGATTCTAAAATGAATCATGATTTAATCATTCCCAAAAAGTTGAATTAATAACCAGTCTGCCTAAGTCCCAAGTAGTCTATGTAAAACCGAATTATATTATTTCTTGTCATATATTTCCCTTTTTTGTTCATAATATTTGTGGAAAAATTAAAGGTAGAGTTTGTGACGTGACTCAACACCTCATGTCATTGATATGAATGACCTCACAGTCACCTGTACATATATGACGGATGGCTGTGAACATAATATGACGGATGGCATTGTGCAGATAAAAATCAGATGGAAAAAATAGCCTTTGCTCATGTTATTGTAATTAAAAAGATGATGAATTCATTAACCTATATTACGCCTTGCAGCTTCTTCAGGGCTCAAGAAGCCGCAAGGCGTTGAGCCCTGAAGAAGCTGCAAGGCGTAATATAGGTTAATTAATTCATCTTTTTAATTACAATAACATGAGCAAATGCTATTTTTCCATCTGATGTTCACAGTCACCTGACCACAACTATTCTCTGTTAACTCCAGGTTACCTGTCTGACACATGTCCCCCTGTCCTGTTCACTCCAGGTTACCTGTCTGACACATGTCCCCCTGTCCTGTTCACTCCAGGTTACCTGTCTGACACATGTCCCCCTGTTCACTCCAGGTTACCTGTCTGACACATGTCCCCCTGTCCTGTTCACTCCAGGTTACCTGTCTGACACATGTCCCCCTGTTCACTCCAGGTTACCTGTCTGACACATGTCCCCCTGTTCACTCCAGGTTACCTGTCTGACACATGTCCCCCTGTTCACTCCAGGTTACCTGTCTGACACATGTACCCCTGTTCACTCCAGGTTACCTGTCTGACACATGTCCCCCTGTTCACTCCAGGTTACCTGTCTGACACATGTCCCCCTGTTCACTCCAGGTTACCTGTCTGACACATGTCCCCCTGTTCACTCCAGGTTACCTGTCTGACACATGTCCCCCTGTTCACTCCAGGTTACCTGTCTGACACATGTTCCCCTGTTCACTCCAGGTTACCTGCCTGACACATGTACCCCTGTTCACTCCAGGTTACCTGTCTGACACATGTCCCCCCCCCCCTGTTCACTCCAGGTTACCTGTCTGACACATGTCCCCCTGTCCTGTTCACTCCAGGTTACCTGTCTGACACATGTCCCCCTGTTCACTCCAGGTTACCTGTCTGACACATGTCCCCCTGTTCACTCCAGGTTACCTGTCTGACACATGTACCCCTGTTCACTCCAGGTTACCTGTCTGACACATGTCCCCCCCTGTTCACTCCAGGTTACCTGCCTGACACATGTCCCCCTGTCCTGTTCACTCCAGGTTACCTGTCTGACACATGTCCCCCTGTTCACTCCAGGTTACCTGTCTGACACATGTCCCCCTGTTCACTCCAGGTTACCTGTCTGACACATGTCCCCTGTTCACTCCAGGTTACCTGTCTGACACATGTCCCCTTGTCCTGTTCACTCCAGGTTACCTGTCTGACACATGTCCCCCTGTCCTGTTCACTCCAGGTTACCTGTCTGACACATGTCCCCCTGTTCACTCCAGGTTACCTGTCTGACACATGTCCCCCTGTTCACTCCAGGTTACCTGTCTGACACATGTCCCCTGTTCACTCCAGATTACCTGTCTGACACATGTCCCCCTGTCCTGTTCACTCCAGGTTACCTGTCTGCCACATGTCCTCCTGTTCACTCCAGGTTACCTGTCTGACACATGTCCCCCTGTTCACTCCAGGTTACCTGTCTGACACTTGCCCCCTGTTCACTCCAGGTTACCTGTCTGCCACATGTCCCCATGTCCTGTTCACTCCAGGTTACCTGTCTGACACATGTCCCCCTGTTCACTCCAGGTTACCTGTCTGACACATGTCCCCCTGTTCACTCCAGGTTACCTGTCTGCCACATGTCCCCCTGTCCTGTTCACTCCAGGTTACCTGTCTGACACATGTCCCCCTGTCCTGTTCACTCCAGGTTACCTGTCTGACACATGTCCCCCTGTTCACTCCAGGTTACCTGTCTGACACATGTCCCCCTGTTCACTCCAGGTTACCTGTCTGCCACATGTCCCCCTGTTCACTCCAGGTTACCTGTCTGACACATGTCCCCCTGTTCACTCCAGGTTACCTGTCTGACACATGTCCCCCTGTTCACTCCAGGTTACCTGTCTGCCACATGTCCCCCTGTCCTGTTCACTCCAGGTTACCTGTCTGCCACATGTCCCCCTGTCCTGTTCACTCCAGGTTACCTGTCTGACACATGTCCCCCTGTTCACTCCAGGTTACCTGTCTGACACATGTCCCCCTGTTCACTCCAGGTTACCTGTCTGCCACATGTCCCCCTGTTCACTCCAGGTTACCTGTCTGACACATGTCCCCCTGTTCACTCCAGGTTACCTGTCTGACACATGTCCCCCTGTTCACTCCAGGTTACCTGTCTGACACATGTCCCCCTGTTCACTCCAGGTTACCTGTCTGACACATGTCCCCTGTTCACTCCAGGTTACCTGTCTGACACATGTCCCCCTGTTCACTCCAGGTTACCTGTCTGACACATGTCCCCCTGTTCACTCCAGGTTACCTGTCTGACACATGTCCCCTGTTCACTCCAGGTTACCTGTCTGACACATGTCCCTCTGTTCACTCCAGGTTACCTGTCTGACACATGTCCCCCTGTTCACTCCAGGTTACCTGTCTGACACATGTCCCCTGTTCACTCCAGGTTACCTGTCTGACACATGTCCCCTGTTCACTCCAGGTTACCTGTCTGACACATGTCCCCCTGTTCACTCCAGGTTACCTGTCTGACACATGTCCCCCTGTTCACTCCAGGTTACCTGTCTGACACATGTCCCCCTGTTCACTCCAGGTTACCTGTCTGACACATGCCCCCCTGTTCACTCCAGGTTACCTGTCTGACACATGTCCCCCTGTTCACTCCAGGTTACCTGTCTGACACATGTCCCCCTGTTCACTCCAGGTTACCTGTCTGACACATGTCCCCCTGTTCACTCCAGGTTACCTCAATGTCAGAAAAGTGGTTCCACGATCTAAGTTCACGGAACAAATTGTTCGCCAGCGGCAGAACAAATTTGTCAATGAGTATACCAGTAATTTGTGCGTAATTTTTGATACGCGTTTATACACAACCTATTTTCATATATGCCAATATCATATGTGGAAAGTTGATGAATTGTCAGTCGTATTTCCTGTACAGGTATGGTTTTGGCGTTAGTCGGGGACGGAGACTCCCGGGTCGTATGTTAAAAGGGTACCTTGTATCGTTGCGTATGCGTATATGGGAAACTGGGCACAAGTCTCAGTCCAAAGTAGGTACTGCCGTCTTTTGCATAACGTGTTTTTAGTGTCCCAGGGTTATCCATGGCCCCGATGACGATGGTATCGGTGGCGGGGTTGTATCCTGAATAGTGTGAGTGAATACGCAACAACTTTTTCGGATGTTGGGAATGGGAAAATTGAGAATGGGAAAAAGTTGGGATGTTGGGAATTTGGAGGTTCCGCCTTACGATTTTTTTCTCTCTCAATTTAAATGGGCGTAGGAACGTTTTTAAATGTGTGTGTGGGGGGGGGGGGGGGGGCAGGCGCAACCTCACCGGATAACCCCCCCCCCCTTTACTCGAAAAACTAGGGGAAAGACGCGGAAAAGACGTTCGAAAACTCTTGATAAAGATTTTCGAAGTTAATTCGGGTATTATTTGGCTCAGGTCAATATTGAGGTCACCAGAGGTTATCAAAAGTAAAATTGTCCAATACATGACTATGCTTTAGAAACCCCTAAATATCCCGGGAACTATAACAGCTAGGAACAAACGGAAAAAACAAACGAAAGTTCATGAAAAACGCAATCGCACTTGGTGTCATACAATTTTATATCAGGTAAAGAGTTTAGGTTCCACGCCAGAGTCTAAATGTCATGATGACATTTTTGTTTTCTCAAAAAGTTTGTCATAAGTAACTTTGTATTACTTGACCATATAACAGTAATTGTAACCCATCGTGTTTTTCTCGTCAAGGCGCTTCGAAACATATTAATGGTGACCTGGTTAGGTCAACTTCAAAATTTGACCTAATGTCAAGGTCATTTGGTGACCCAGGTAAGTCATGTTGCATATGGGGCGATGCGACTCGACGAGACAAACACAGGACCAGGGTGTCATTCGCATGTATCTATCTTTATTCTATCAAGAGTTATTGGCAAAAAGTGCTGGTGATCTCAGATGACCTCAGCTGACCTTGCAGAGGTCACTGAGCATCAACTGCACATGGGCCATCCAGAATAAGCTAAAATAACATGATTCTGAAATAATTGGCCTGGTAAAATGCATATTCTCTGGATAGGAAGCATTTGTATATTTTCCCATTTACTTATAATGGGAAGGTCACGGAATTGACCTGACCTTAGGTCACCAATACACAAATTTGAGATAAACGAACTGTGGGTACTTATGACCCTATGAAATCCTGCAAGTTGCAAATCTCTCGGACGAACACTGTGACTTTGGCACGACCACAAACATTTGTGGAGTTAAAGGTCACTTGACGCAACCTGTTGACCTGACCTGAGATGGCCCGAGGTAAACAATTTCACACCATGTGGGTATTTGATGCCCACACATCTGTGCCAAATTTGGCGGTGCTGTGCGCCGCCATTTTTCCGCTATTCATGAAAACCCGGAGGGGGGGGGGGGGGCGGAAATCAATCCCCCGGCAGTACTGCGCATGTTAGCCCTCGCCCGTGCAGCAGGGGGGATGGGACCCCCCCCCCCCCTGCACTGGCGAGGTTTAAGACAATATCGATGACATGAGCGTGCCACACTCCTCAGTCGATTTGTAGCGGAATGCTCCGTATGAGAAATAACACAGAACAGATCATCATTTTCAGTTATATTTAATCCTCTCCTTAAGGGAATACGAACTACCCGATAACTACTTTCAAACCACTTATATTTTTTTAGCAACAGACGTCAAACGGATATTGACACAAATATGGGTGCGGCTTCCCGCGTTCTGTTTGTGCTGTATATACTCGGCTCAGACGCCGCTCACGTCTAGGGTAATAGAACAACGGGTAGAACAGTAAGGGATGTAACGCCCAAATGAATTAGACAAGATATGATTTTTATCGTAATTGTTTTGTCTATTGTAAATTAAAGGTATTGTTTACTATCAACAACTTGCATTTCCATAGATTATATGTTTATTTATTGAATTAAACTCCAGCAAATATACAAAGTAGTAGTCGAAGTAGTGTATATTTCAGTACATGTGGTAGCATTTGGAAGCGGTCATTAAATTCGACTACGAAGTAGTAGTCTAAGTAGTGTATATTTCAGTACCTGTAGTAGCATTTGGAAGCGGTCAGCGGTCGTTCCGACATTTTTTAACCCCCAAGCCCATTTAACATTTAACCCTTTTACGCCCGGAATATCGAAAAATGGTAAATAAAAACGTTGTAGCTGAAGCTTGTAGCTATCTGTTTCAGAAGTCGGATTTACAATATATACCATAGGTTACGAGCCAGCCTGGTCTGAAAATAATCGATTTAACATGGGAACTCTATGGTGTAGTAGGATTTTAACGCCCAAACGCCCAAGTGCTGCCAACCGTTACTGGTGGGGGCTGCTCACGTCAGCCCGTCGTGACGTAACATTTGTCTCACGCGAGGAAAGGAAAATATCAGTGATTTCTCACGACACGCTCTGCATAGGAGGCGAGCCACGCACTGTACCTCGGAGGGGTCACAGACGATCACATTTAAAGGGCATGGTAATTGAAAGGTTATTGAAGTTTACGAGTTATGGAAATATAAAGGTTAAGTTCTGCTGGTTGTCAACAATTATGTGTTGCTGGTGTAAATATGCCCAGTTTGCGTCAGCAGTCGTCAGCAGTCAAATGCCAAGAGGGGCAGGGAGGGCAGGACGGTGGTAGTAGCGTAACAAAGGTCAAACGTCCCGTCGCTCAGACATTCACGTTTCATGTTCGTGACCTTTTGTAGACCATCAAATGCCTACGAAATATTCGTCCCACAAACCGTACTGTTATCACTTTCGTCGGAAAATGTACGATGTTGGATGATAATGCTGTTGAAGCCGTACTTGGTCATAATGATGATGTTGGGATGTGCAGAGCAGGGGCGGTGGATTGCGGGGGGCAGGGTACCCAAAAGTCCCAGTCGAAAATCCTGGGGGGCAAAAGGGTCATTTCGCCCCCCCCCCCCCCTCAGATATTAGCCTGCTCATTATCTCACGTTTTCAGCTGTGTGACGTATTTTTTTCACAATTTCGTCTTAATCAATCATAGACCTTATGCAATGATTTTCACGTGTGCTCTGGAGATGAATAAACATCCATTTATAATGGTCTCAGTGAATCACTGTCCAGATGTGTATCATCAATTTGTATAACTAGAGGCGATTATTGCTTGCTTTGCTTAGCGAAAATTGACATTGACCAGCGGCAGGGTCTGCACTATTCAATTTCTGTCGCAAACAAAGCTGGCATTTTTGTCATCTACATGTCATCTACAGGTGTGACAGATTCGGGGATGGGGGCGCAGTTGACCCCTGGCAAAAAGAAGAGGGTAAAACCATCTTTTTGCCCCTCGATCTGGCGGAACTTGAATGGTAAAAGTAATGGCCGAATTTGTCGATGTAAAATGAAGTATTTGGCCAGCTTTGGGTAGCGTAGCAAATCTATAAAATCACAGCGCAAAAAAAAAAATAGCGCCTGCGGTGCAAAATAAATAAGTGGGCACAATACTGAACACCCATATTGCAATATATGTATAGCAAATAGAACAACTTACACACCTTTCCTGTCTTTCATCACAAACTTGTATGTCGGCACACTTCTCTGCTCTACAGCACATTTTTTTTAGAATGAACTCGGCAAATTGCCCCACAGCCCCTGCCTTTCCACCCTAATCCCGCGGACCGCCACAAGAGGGGCAGAGAGGGCAGCTGACCCCCCCCCCCCAATCTAGAGTTTTTGATAAATGTAATCCGAATGTTTAATGGGATGGATTTCCGAGATCAGGACCCACGCTAAGCTAAGCTTGTTGCGCTGGCCCTGACCCCAACATCCGATCGCGCAATTCCTATCATTGGCAGAATTTAGTGGCGAAGTTTATCGTCCCCAAAGATTGAGGACGGTCCCCCGGCTCGCTGGCTTATGGGCAAACAAATAATTTTGGTCTTCTATGAAATCATAAGATAAAAAAATGAATATAAAAAACAGCGAGACAATAGGTAAATTCCCCCCCCCCCCCCCCCCCAAGACCGACATATGTCACTAAAGCCTAATGAGGGCCTGAGCGAAAACCAGCCACTTTCATAATGGGATTTTTAACTGAGATAGCAGAACTGCTATCCAAACTTCTGGATGGCCATGTCGAGAAATCACTTACAGCATACCATAGGCGTAGGAACAGGGGGGGGGGGGGGAGAGGAGGGGACATATCCCCCTATTTTTTTGTTGCCATTTTGTATTCTAAAATATTTTATTTTGCTTGTTGAGAGAGATAATCTTGCAAAAGAGCCCCGACGAGAAGAGCCCAAATCTGCAAAGATATATTCCATAGGGGGTTGGGTTTCTCTCAACGAGATAAAAGTTTCACTCCCCCCCCCCCCCCACACACACACAAACACACGCACACACAGCCCACGACCAAGACCAGACCACAGACCACAGACCACAGACCACAGACCACAGACCACAGACCACAGACCACAGACCACAGACCACAGACACAGACCACAGACCACAGACCACAGACCACAGACCACAGACCACAGACCACAGACCACAGACCACAGACACACTTTTCGTGACGTTCCTACGTCCCTGCAGCATACTCTGTTTGGTTGCAAAGTTTCTCCTGCCGAATATAATTGATGTTTTTTCCTGTCATTCAGCGCTGTGTCGAAAAATTCAGCGCTATGTCAAATAGCTTCATAAGGAAGCATGTGTTAAAAGCAGCGTTACTGAACCAGCAAACGAACACTTCCCCACGGACAATATTATGCTAGTTGTGAAAGCAACGATGAGAAAATCATTGCATTTGTACTTATTAACTTTATAAATAAGTACTTTATCATAAGTTTCAAACTTTTACAGTTAAATTCTTTTTTCTTTCGAAGCACTTCTTTTTTCTTCTTCTGTCATAACAATATGCACCACTTTCGAAATTTGCGCAACTTTTTGCAATCTATACTAAATGTGCGAGTCTGTGTTTATGAAATGTAATTATGTAATTGTACATAGTATGTGTAATTGATGCCCACACAGCTTTGCCAAATTTGGCGGCGCTGTGCGCCGCCGTTTTCCCGCTATTCTCGAAACACCTCAGGGGAGGGGGGGGGGGAGGGGTGGGGGGGGGGGGGGGGGGGGGGGGGCAAAATGACCCCCCTCCACACCAGGGCGAGGGTTAAGGCACCTATACCGAACCAACATCAGCGATCGAAGGGGGAAAAATCGTTCAAAAGTGAGGGTCCAGCT
>JAXIVJ010003557.1:22500-70000 GCA_036785665.1 Chirona hameri
TGTGTGTGTGTGTGTGTGTCTGTGTGTGTGTGTGTGTGTCTGTGTGTGTGTGTGTGTGTCTGTGTGTGTGTGTGTGTGTCTGTGTGTGTGTGTGTGTGTCTGTGTGTGTGTGTGTGTGTCTGTGTGTGTGTGTGTGTGTCTGTGTGTGTGTGTGTGTGTCTGTGTGTGTGTGTGTGTGTCTGTGTGTGTGTGTGTGTGTCTGTGTGTGTGTGTGTGTGTCTGTGTGTGTGTGTGTGTGTCTGTGTGTGTGTGTGTGTGTCTGTGTGTGTGTGTGTGTGTCTGTGTGTGTGTGTGTGTGTCTGTGTGTGTGTGTGTGTGTCTGTGTGTGTGTGTGTGTGTCTGTGTGTGTGTGTGTGTGTCTGTGTGTGTGTGTGTGTGTCTGTGTGTGTGTGTGTGTGTGTCTGTGTGTGTGTGTGTGTCTGTGTGTGTGTGTGTGTCTGTGTGTGTGTGTGTGTGTGTGTGTGTGGTCTGTGTGTGTGTGTGTGTCTGTGTGTGTCTGTGTGTGTGTGTGTGTGTCTGTGTGTGTGTGTGTGTCTGGGTGTGTGTGTGTCTGTGTGTGTGTGTGTGGTCTGTGTGTGTGTGTGTGTGTCTGTGTGTGTGTGTGTGTGTCTGTGTGTGTGTGTGTGTGTCTGTGTGTGTGTGTGTGTCTGTGTGTGTGTGTGTGTGTCTGTGTGTGTGTGTGTGTGTCTGTGTGTGTGTGTGTGTCTGTGTGTGTGTGTGTGTCTGTGTGTGTGTGTGTGTCTGTGTGTGTGGTGTGTCTGTGTGTGTGTGTGTGTCTGTGTGTGTGTGTGTCTGTGTGTGTGTGTCTGTGTGTGTGTGTGTCTGTGTGTGTGTGTCTGTGTGGTGTGTGTGTCTGTGTGTGTGTGGTGTGTCTGTGTGTGTGTGTCTGTGTGTGTGTGTCTGTGTGTGTCTGTGGTGTCTGTGTGTGTGTCTGTGTGTGTCTGTGTGTGTGTGTGTGTGTGTGTGTGTGTGTGTGTGGGGGGGGGGGGGGGCAGTTAGCATTACTGCCCCCCCCCCCCCCCCAGCTTCAAATTGGGAGCCCATGCGGCCCCCCAGCCCCTTTCCTACGCCTATGATTGTGAAGTTGTGAATTAATAATTATTCTGCCAACTTTATGGCATTCATATCGAACCAATATCAGTGATTGCAGAATTAGAAATCGCTCAGAAGTAGGGAGCTGTTAATATTGTTGGATCCCAGCCTAAAAAGTGGGGCCTTGGCCTCCCCGACCCCCTGGTTCTTACGCTTATGGGTTATGACTTATTGGTATTGCGGGGTTGTGAATTCATCATTATTTTCGCAACTTTAAAGCATTCATATCGAACCAATATCAGTGATTGAAGGAGAAATGTTCCAAAGTGGGGGGGGGGGGGCAATTAACATTGCTGCCCCCCCCCCCCCAGCCTGAAAAGTGTAGGGGGGGGGGGCATGGCCCCCACGGACCTCCCCCCACGGACCTCCCCCCACGGACCTCCCCCCGTTCCTACGCCTATGGCAATTTGTGTCGCATCACTCACGTTCCGGCCATTGTTCGGAAAGTCAAGTCTCAGTCTATTGTTTTATGCTCGTCAGCCATTTGCACCCGCAGAATAAAACACAACCATTCTTTACAGTCAAATTTTTGACGGAACACAACTTCCAAGTCCAGAAAAATGGAGAAACGGGCCACTTTTCTGACACTGGGTTACCTGTCTGACATGTCCCCCTGTTTACTCCAGGTTACCTGTCTGACACATGTCCCCCTGTTCACTCCAGGTTACCTGTCTGACACATGTCCCCCTGTTCACTCCAGGTTACCTGTCTGACACATGTCCCCCTGTTCACTCCAGGTTACCTGTCTGACACATGTCCCCCTGTCCTGTTCACTCCAGGTTACCTGTCTGACACATGTCCCCCTGTTCACTCCAGGTTACCTGTCTGACACATATCCCCCCTGTTCACTCCAGGTTACCTGTCTGACACATGTCCCCCTGTTCACTCCAGGTTACCTGTCTGACACATGTCCCCCTGTTCACTCCAGGTTACCTGTCTGACACATGTCCCCCTGTCCTGTTCACTCCAGGTTACCTGTCTGAGACATGTCCCCCTGTTCACTCCAGGTTACCTGACTGACACATATCCCCCCTGTTCACTCCAGGTTACCTGTCTGACACATGTCCCCCTGTTCACTCCAGGTTACCTGTCTGACACATGTCCCCCTGTTCACTCCAGGTTACCTGTCTGACACATGTCCCCCCTGTTCACTCCAGGTTACCTGTCTGACACATGTCCCCCTGTTCACTCCAGGTTACCTGTCTGACACATGTCCCCCTGTTCACTCCAGGTTACCTGTCTGACACATGTCCCCCTGTTCACTCCAGGTTACCTGTCTGACACATGTCCCCCCTGTTCACTCCAGGTTACCTGTCTGACACATGTCCCCCTGTTCACTCCAGGTTACCTGTCTGACACATGTCCCCCTGTCCTGTTCACTCCAGGTTACCTGTCTGACACATGTCCCCCTGTTCACTCCAGGTTACCTGTCTGACACATGTCCCCCTGTTCACTCCAGGTTACCTGTCTGACACATGCCCCCCTGTTCACTCCAGGTTACCTGTCTGACGCATGTCCCCCTGTTCACTCCAGGTTACCTGTCTGATGCATGTCCCCCTGTTCACTCCAGGTTACCTGTCTGACACATGTCCCCCTGTTCACTCCAGGTTACCTGTCTGATGCATGTCCCCCTGTTCACTCCAGGTTACCTGTCTGACACATGTCCCCCTGTCCTGTTCACTCCAGGTTACCTGTCTGACACATGTCCCCCTGTTCACTCCAGGTTACCTGTCTGATACATGTCCCCCTGTTCACTCCAGGTTACCTGTCTGACACATGTCCCCCTGTCCTGTTCACTCCAGGTTACCTGTCTGACACATGTCCCCCTGTTCACTCCAGGTTACCTGTCTGACACATGTCCCCCTGTTCACTCCAGGTTACCTGTCTGACACATGCCCCCCTGTTCACTCCAGGTTACCTGTCTGACGCATGCCCCCCTGTTCACTCCAGGTTACCTGTCTGATGCATGTCCCCCTGTTCACTCCAGGTTACCTGTCTGACACATGCCCCCCTGTTCACTCCAGGTTACCTGTCTGACGCATGCCCCCCTGTTCACTCCAGGTTACCTGTCTGATGCATGTCCCCCTGTTCACTCCAGGTTACCTGTCTGACACATGCCCCCCTGTTCACTCCAGGTTACCTGTCTGACGCATGCCCCCCTGTTCACTCCAGGTTACCTGTCTGATGCATGTCCCCCTGTTCACTCCAGGTTACCTGTCTGACACATGTCCCCCTGTTCACTCCAGGTTACCTGTCTGACACATGTCCTCCTGTTCACTCCAGGTTACCTGTCTGACACATGTCCCCCCTGTTCACTCCAGGTTACCTGTCTGACACATGTCCCCCTGTTCACTCCAGGTTACCTGTCTGACACATGTCCCCCTGTTCACTCCAGGTTACCTGTCTGCCACATGTCCCCCTGTTCACTCCAGGTTACCTGTCTGCCACATGTCCCCCTGTTCACTCCAGGTTACCTGTCTGACACATGTCCCCCTGTTCACTCCAGGTTACCTGTCTGACACATGTCCCCTGTTCACTCCAGGTTACCTGTCTGACACATGTCCCCCTGTTCACTCCAGGTTACCTGTCTGACACATGTCCCCCTGTTCACTCCAGGTTACCTGTCTGACACATGTCCCCCTGTGCACTCCAGGTTACCTGTCTGACACATGTCCCCCTGTTCACTCCAGGTTACCTGTCTGACACATGTCCCCCTGTCCTGTTCACTCCTGGTTACCTGTCTGACACATGTCCCCCTGTGCACTCCAGGTTACCTGTCTGACACATGTCCCCCCTGTTCACTCCAGGTTACCTGTCTGACACATGTCCCCCTGTCCTGTTCACTCCAGGTTACCTGTCTGACACATGTCCCCTGTTCACTCCAGGTTACCTGTCTGACACATGTCCCCCCCCCCCCCCCTGTTCACTCCAGATTACCTGTCTGACACATGCCCCCCTGTTCACTCCAGGTTACCTGTCTGACACATGTCCCCCTGTTCACTCCAGGTTACCTGTCTGACACATGTTCCCCTGTTCACTCCAGGTTACCTGTCTGACACATGTCCGGGCATTGCCGCACAATTCCTGGCCGAGTCTCCGGACCTGGCGGAGGTGCGGAGGATGAGACCGCGCGCCCAGCGACCGTACGGACCTACACTGGTCAACACTCTGACGGAGCACGTCACCGCCTGCAGTATCGGTAAGGCAGTTCCTCCACCGCCTGCAGTATCGGTAAGGCAGTTCCTCCACCGCATGCAGTATCGGTAAGGCAGTTCCTCCACCGCCTGCAGTATCGGAAAGGCAGTTCCTCCACCGCCTGCAGTATCGGTAAGGCAGTTCCTCCACCGCCTGCAGTATCGGTAAGGCAGTTCCTCCACCGCCTGCAGTATCGGTAAGGCAGTTCCTTCACCGACTGCAGTATCGGAAAGGCAGTTCCTCCACCGCCTGCAGTATCGGTAAGGCAGTTCCTCCACCGCCTGCAGTATCGGATAAGGCAGTTCCTCCACCGCCTGCAGTATCGGTAAGGCAGTTCCTCCACCGCCTGCAGTATCGGTAAGGCAGTTCCTCCACCGCCTGCAGTATCGGTAAGGCAGTTCCTCCACCGCCGTATCGGTAAGGCAGTTCCTTCACCGCCTGCAGTATCGGTAAGGCAGTTCCTCCACCGCCTGCAGTATCGGAAGGCAGTTCCTCCACCGCCTGCAGTATCGGTAAGGCAGCTCCTGCACCGCCTGCAGTATCGGTAAGGCAGTTCCTCCACCGCCTGCAGTATCGGAAAGGCAGTTCCTCCACCGCCTGCAGTATCGGTAAGGCAGTTCCTCCACCGCCTGCAGTATCGGAAAGGCAGTTCCTCCACCGCCTGCAGTATCGGTAAGGCAGCTCCTCCACCGCCTGCAGTATCGGTAAGGCAGTTCCTCCATCGCCTGCAGTATCGGAAAGGCAGTTCCTCCACCGCCTGCAGTATCGGTAAGGCAGTTCCTCCACCGCCTGCAGTATCGGAAAGGCAGTTCCTCCACCGCCTGCAGTATCGGTAAGGCAGTTCCTCCACCGCCTGCAGTATCGGAAAGGCAGTTCCTCCACCGCCTGCAGTATCGGTAAGGCAGTTCCTCCACCGCCTGCAGTATCGGAAAGGCAGTTCCTCCACCGCCTGCAGTATCGAAAGGCAGTTCCTCCACCGCCTGCAGTATCGGTAAGGCAGTTCCTCCACCGCCTGCAGTATCGGAAAGGCAGTTCCTCCACCGCCTGCAGTATCGGTATGGCAGTTCCTCCACCGCCTGCAGTATCGGAAAGGCAGTTCCTCCACCGCCTGCAGTATCGTAAGGCAGTTCCTCCACCGCCTGCAGTATCGGAAAGGCAGTTCCTCCATCGCCTACCGCCTGTCGCTCGACAACTTTCTTTTCTCTGATCCCCCCCCCCCCCCCCCCCCACTCAACGACTTTTCGCTCTAACGCTCCGACGTCCCCCCCTGCTTAACAACTTTTCGCTCTGACGAAGTGGAGCGAAATTCCCCCCCCCCCCGGCCCCCAACAAACTAAAAACCTAGATCCGCCGCTGGGCTCTCCCAATTTATCAAGTCGTCCCCCCAGTCAAAAATTGGCGGGGACGCCCCTGGTAAAGAGCATCCGATTTTGTTCAGTTGCGATATCTGACGACATCATTCCAGTGTTTTGCGTTTCATTCACGTTTGCGTTCTAGTCTCCAGTACTCAACAACAGCAATTCACTTGGTCCTTACTTATCCAGCGACTCTGTAATGTCCTAGTTTGTGTTGCTGTGTAAGTGGGATCGATGTTAACCAGTCTTTATGCGTGTGTTTGTCTGTGTTCGAACAGTGGAGGACGTGGATTCTGCGGTGAAGTGGCTGACGCCCCCAACGTCAACGGCGACTTCATCTACAAGCTTCGCCGCCTGCTTGCCGTCATTGTGGGAGCTCAGGTCAGCTACACCTGCCGGGCCTGTTAGCCTGTGTTTTCTGCTGCAGCTCAGGCGGGTTGGTGTGTGACTGGTTACGTGCGGCCATTTTAACAACTGGTAGTAAAGTCACCAGCTTCCCATGGGCAGTCGCTGTGTATCTTTCTTTGAAATGCCTTAAAGGAAATAGTTCACCTTCAACATTAGTTTTAAACTGAGATAGCTGTTTTGTAGCCCATGTTGGGAAACCCCTATCTGCAAGTTTCTTTGACTGAAAAAGACTCTCCAGCCGAAGATATTTGACTTTTTGGCGAAGGAATTCGGCGCATATATGATATACCGTACCGTCTGAAAGTGCCAGCACTGCCATGGAGCATGCGCAGACCAATAACGCACACCATAACATTAATGATTTACGACCTTCTGTCCTGAATTGGCGCGATGTAGGACCATTTTTGAAAATAAAAAAAGAAACTGTATTCAAAAATATAATAAAATCGTCTTCTGAAGAAAAAAATTCCGAAGGTGAACTATTTCCTTTAATACTGATGTATTTGCCTTGGCGATGTATTTAATTAAATCGCAGTGACGCTTAATTGACGGAGACTGCTGGCAGACTATAGACCGACTGAACGCAGACCTGGATGGCAAGGAACGAAGCTGCGTACCATTGACTGGTATTCGATCTATGTTGTACTGTTTAACTGACGATGATGTTTGTTGCAGAGTGGTGCCGTGGTTGACCCGAGCGGATCAGCTGACGCTGCCAACAGACAGCCAGAGGACACCGGCGGCGGCGGAGGCGGCGTGTGGCGGGGGCGGGAGGCGGACACCGCCGGCCACTGGGCTGCTGACCCCGGGTCGATCGACGATAGCGACTGGGACGAAGCCCCGGCGGTGGGTGGCGACTGCGCCGACACCCCGGCTGGGGAGGCGGCTGTGAGAGACTCCCCAGCCAAGCGGGAGTCTGTCGGCGACTCCCCAAACCGGCGGGAGGCTGCCTGTGATCCCCCGACTCTGGAGATTGACTGTGACTCCCTGGCCGCTGACTGGGAGGACAGCGTGGCTCGGCCAGACGTCGACACCGCGCACCAGACTGAGCTGACCTCTGTGGGCGCGAGTCGGACGCAGGATGATCCTCAGATGGAAACATCAACGGCGGGAGAGACTGGAGAGCACGTCCCGGGTGGCGACAGCTGCAGTAGCGGTAGCGGCCGCAGTGGGGACGGAGCGCTCGGCGGCGGCGGCGGAGGTAGCGGCGTTAGCGGAGGTGCCAGTGGGGATGGCTGGCGGACGACCCCGAAGGGAGGCGGAAGTAACAGGCGAAAGAGCCGCCCGCCTCGCCGCGCAGACCCGGAGAAGCTGGCGGCTGCACTGGCCGGACGCAGGTGAGGGGTGTGCTGTGTCTGGGGCGCGGCGTACTGCACCGAATGGTGGAGTTACATGATCTCTTTTCGCCATTAATTAATCACTGATTTCTGAACAGGTATATAATCACTGACCACTGAGGTGGACAAATCGGTGAACAAGGAATACATAACGGACACACCGAGGAAGTCTTGTGTTGCCACTCGAATGCATTGGTTCAGTCTCGTGCTTTGAGCAGCGCTTGTGCGTACTCCTATTCGCCGTCATGTCCCGTGGTGTGTGCCTTGGGAAGGAAGAGCGATGCTCAACTGGTGACACTGCCCCCCCCCCCCTGTTTTGTTCTTCAGGACTGGCAGCCAGCCAGCGGGGTGGATTTTCGGCCAAGTGCGCCACTGTCCTGCGGTATGTATGATTATTCTCCCCATTAGTTATCGTTCTCACTTATGTTCGCATGGAAACGTAGCTCAATACTCAATGGAGCGAATTATACTGAGTTGAAGTCACTCCATGCTTCGGCATAACACAATTGGCTATCTTTTTATATTGTACCGCATTTTGCGTTATACCGTTGCTGGTAGTGACTGTATCTTTCTGCAATTTGTATTGATGCCGCATTCTGAAGTTGGCGTGGCGTTCGGGACTAGCATGGCTGTAGACCGTGACAAAAGATGGCTCGTCTTCACAGAGTGGGCGGGCAGTCGCCGCGCCTGTGGTCCCAGAGCCGAACCAGCAGGATGAGCAGTGGACAGGTGAGGGTACTGGTGAATACGCCAACTGCTGCTGTGTTAACCAAACATTACATATAGATATATACCTAGTGTTACGGTTATTTTGTGGATAATTCCACCCAAAATGTGTCAAATTTATACCAAAATATTGTGAAGGGAAATGACAGCAGATGCTTTTAGTGACAACCAGTACATTGTTATATAGATTGAACCCACTTAAATTTGATTGCCGTGTCTTTATACTGAGCATCCAAGTAGTATATTTCTTCAAACGCGAACAGTCGGAAGTCACGACGTCTACAATGTCAATAGCTTCAGCGCAACCCTGCCAATTGCTCAAACCCGATACTGGTTGTTTACAGAGCGAAGCGAACCAGAGCCGTGGTTGTCCGAACATGATCATGACGTCACCACATCCGCTGACCTGCCGGACGCAGCATCAACGTTACCACCAGCAGAGACTGACCTCCCAGAGAGCGTGTCCGTCCATCCGTCTGCCCTGCCAGCTAGCTCGGCCACTCGTCCGTCTACCATGCCTGTCGGCCTGGACGCCCGTTCTTCTGTCCTGCCAGCCGGCACTTCCTCCCGTCCTACCCTGCCCTCCTGTCAGTGTGTCGTGCCAGTTCGTCCTTCTGCCCTGTCAGCCGGCACTTCCTCCCGTCCTACCCTACCCTCCTGTCAGTGTGTCGTGCCAGTTCGTTCTTCTGCCCTGCCAGCCGGCACTTCCTCCCGTCCTACCCTACCCTCATGTCAGTGTACCGTGCCAGTTCGTCCTTCTGCCCTGTCAGCCGGCACTTCCTCCCGTCCTACCCTACCCTCCTGTCAGTGTGTCGTGCCAGTTCGTTCTTCTGCCCTGCCAGCCGGCACTTCCTCCCGTCCTACCCTGACCTGTCAGTGTGTCGTGCCAGTTCGTCCTTCTGCCTTGCCAGCCGGCACTTCCTCCCGTCCTACCCTACCCTACTGTCAGTGTGCCGTGCCAGTTCGTCCTTCTGCCCTGCCAGCCGGCACTTCCTCCCGTCCTACCCTGACCTGTCAGTGTGCGGTGCCATTTCGTCCTTCTGCCCTGCCCGCCGGAACTCCCTCCCGTCCTACCCTGACCTGTCAGTGTGCGGTGCCATTTCGTCCTGCCCTGCCCGCTTGCCCGGACGCCCCTTTGGCATCGGCGGTCGGTCGACGCTCAGCTCGGAGGAAGTCTGTGCCGCGCCGACGGCCTCTGTTGGCGTGTGGCACGACCATAGTGCGGCCTGGAGCTCTCCGAAGCCGCTCGCCACTGTCTCGTCTGTCGACTGGATTAGATGGAGCATCAGAGTCGCCACGGAGGGACGAAAGGGCGTCAGAATCTCCAGTCATAGAAAGCAGAGACGTAGAATCATCAGACAAAGCAGACGGAGCGCCAGAACCACCTTCCGATGGAGGCAGCACCACAGCGTCGTCAGTCAAGGAAGTCAGAGCTTCAGAGTCGCCAGCCGAGATAGAAAGAGCATCAAAGTCGCCTGTCGGGAGAGTCGGGAGCGCGCCGCTGGCTGCGGTAGATCGTCTCCCCTGCCCGTCTTCAGACGTAGATTGCGAGGCCCTCCAGTCGTCGACACCGTTACCACCGCCCCCCGCAGGTGGCGCTAGTGTCCGTTCTCCGTCTCCAGACCCAACCGGGAGCTGTCAGTCGCCGGCACCAAATGGCGACAGCAGCCCTGGGTGTTCCCCTGCGACGAGCATCGTCAGCAGTGTACAGTCGTCTCCGCCTGACGCCGACAGTAGCCCCACCTCCTCACCTCCGGCGGGCGTCGGTGGTAGTTTTCGGCCACTGCCGCCAGGCGGTGACGTTGGCGCGTCCCCGACCCCCAGCCAGCTCTCAGGTCGCTCTAGCCAGCTGTCGGGTCGCTCCGGTCGGCTGTCGGGTCGCTCCACTCAGCTGTCAGAACGCAGCACGCCGTTCAGCCAGCGCTCGCTCCACATCTGCCCGACGCCGCCGTCCGGACAGACGCCCTCTCTGAGCGGGTCGTTCCGAGCGGACGAGACGCCCACGTCTGTGCGACAGAGCGCCCGGCGCAGCGCACTCACAGGTACTGGTTAGACGAGGACGACCGGGTCGGGGAGGGGAATGGCAGGGCGTAGTGGGTGGTTATGTAGGATGCTGCAGTTCTGGCTGTGCGACAGAGCGCCCGCCGCAGCGCACTCACAGGTACTGGTTAGACGAGGACGACCGGGTCGGGGAGGGGAATGGCAGGGCGTAGTGGGTGGTTATGTAGGATGCTGCAGTTCTGGCTGTGCGACAGAGCGCCCGCCGCAGCCACTCACAGGTACTGGTTAGACGAGGACGACCGGGTCGGGGAGGGGAATGGCAGGGCGTAGTGGGTGGTTATGTAGGATGCTGCAGTTCTGGCTGTGCGACAGAGCGCCCGCCGCAGCGCACTCACAGGTACTGGTTAGACGAGGACGACCGGGTCGGGGAGGGGAATGGCAGGGCGTAGTGGGTGGTTATGTAGAATGCTGCAGTTCGGTCTGTGTTGAGCTCAGGCAGGGTTGGTGGTCGGGAGGGCTCGGATTGCTATCGAAATGAGTGTGTCTAGAGTCCTAGTATTCACTGGTTTGTATTCGTGTTTTCAATGTATTGTTAAGCAATTTTAATTAATCATGGATTTTGTATTACAATTGAAACGAAAGGTGAACAAAGTATGCGCCCTAGCTTACACCTTGGTGCGTGCCGTTTCCAGTTGTGTTTGTTCTTAGCCTGGTAAGGTAGCCTGCGTAATGCTCTGCGAAAATCCACCGTTATCATAGACTCTATTCATGGCGAGTTAACTTGCCTACGCGATGGCAAGGCGATCTTCTTGCCGTGTTCAGTGTGCGTGACCTCAGGCGGCAGGATTGTTTGGCCTGGCCCTCCTATAACCCTTGCGACTGATCCCTGATCCGCAGATGTGACTTCGGACACCCGGACGTATGACCTCCGACTCCCTCTGACTATGTCACCTCTGACCCCGCTGTGCTCCCCGTTACAGGAGGAAGCTCGGCCTCTGACCCCGCTGTTCTCCCCGTTACAGGAGGAAGCTCGGCCTCTGACCCGCTGTGCTCCCCGTTACAGGAGGAAGCTCGGCCTCTGACCCCGCTGTTCTCCCCGTTACAGGAGGAAGCTCGGCCTCTGACCCGCTATGCTCCCCCGTTACAGGAGGCAGCTCGGCCTCTGACCCCGCTGTTCTCCCCGTTACAGGAGGAAGCTCGGCCTCTGACCCCGCTGTGCTCCCCGTTACAGGAGGAAGCTCGGCCTGTGACCCCGCTGTGCTCCCCCGTTACAGGAGGAAGCTCGGCCTCTGACCCCGCTGTTCTCCCCGTTACAGGAGGAAGCTCGGCCTCTGACCCCGCTGTGCTCCCCGTTACAGGAGGAAGCTCGGCCTGTGACCCCGCTGTGCTCCCCCGTTACAGGAGGCAGCTCGGCCTCTGACCCCGCTGTGCTCCCCGTTACAGGAGGAAGCTCGGCCTCTGACCCCGCTGTGCTCCCCCGTTACAGGAGGAAGCTCGGCCTCTGACCCCGCTGTTCTCCCCGTTACAGGAGGAAGCTCGGCCTCTGACCCCGCTGTGCTCTCCCGTTACAGGAGGAAGCTCGGCCTCTGACCCCGCTGTTCTCCCCGTTACAGGAGGAAGCTCGGCCTCTGACCCGCTATGCTCCCCCGTTACAGGAGGCAGCTCGGCCTCTGACCCCGCTGTTCTCCCCGTTACAGGAGGAAGCTCGGCCTCTGACCCCGCTGTGCTCCCCGTTACAGGAGGAAGCTCGGTCTCTGACCCCGCTGTTCTCCCCGTTACAGGAGGAAGCTCGGCCTCTGACCCCGCTGTTCTCCCCGTTACAGGAGAAAGCTCGGCCTCTGACCCCGCTGTGCTCCCCCGTTACAGGAGGAAGCTCGGCATGTGACCCCGCTGTGCTCCCCGTTACAGGAGGAAGCCCGGCCTGTGACCCCGCTGTGCTCCCCCGTTACAGGAGGAAGCTCGGCCTGTGACCCCGCTGTGCTCCCCGTTACAGGAGGAAGCCCGGCCTGTGACCCCGCTGTGCTCCCCCGTTACAGGAGGAAGCTCGGCCTGTGACCCCGCTGTGCTCCCCCGTTACAGGAGGAAGCTCGGCCTGTGACCCCGCTGTGCTCCCCGTTACAGGAGGAAGCCCGGCCTGTGACCCCGCTGTGCTCCCCGTTACAGGAGGAAGCCCGGCCTGTGACCCCGCTGTGCTCCCCCGTTACAGGAGGAAGCTCGGCCTCTGACCCCGCTGTGCTCCCCCGTTACAGGAGGAAGCTCGGCCTGTGACCCCGCTGTGCTCCCCCGTTACAGGAGGAAGCTCGGCCTGTGACCCCGCTGTGCTCCCCCGTTACAGGAGGAAGCTCGGCCTCTGACCCCGCTGTGCTCCCCCGTTACAGGAGGAAGCTCGGCCTCTGACCCCGCTGTGCTCCCCCGTTACAGGAGGAAGCTCGGCCTCTGACCCCGCTGTGCTCCCCCGTTACAGGAGGAAGCTCGGCCTCTGACCCCGCTGTTCTCCCCGTTACAGGAGAAAGCTCGGCCTCTGACCCCGCTGTGCTCCCCCGTTACAGGAGGAAGCTCGGCCTCTGACCCCGCTGTGCTCCCCCGTTACAGGAGGAAGCTCGGCCTCTGACCCCGCTGTTCTCCCCGTTACAGGAGGAAGCTCGGCCTCTGACCCCGCTGTGCTCCCCCGTTACAGGAGGAAGCTCGGCCTCTGACCCCGCTGTTCTCCCCGTTACAGGAGGAAGCTCGGCCTCTGACCCCGCTGTGCTCCCCCGTTACAGGAGGAAGCTCGGCCTCTGACCCCGCTGTGCTCCCCGTTACAGGAGGAAGCTCGGCCTCTGACCCGCTATGCTCCCCCGTTACAGGAGGAAGCTCGGTCTCTGACCCCGCTGTTCTCCCCGTTACAGGAGGAAGCTCGGCCTCTGACCCGCTATGCTCCCCCGTTACAGGAGGAAGCTAGGCCTGTGACCCCGCTGTGCTCCCCCGTTACAGGAGGAAGCTAGGCCTGTGACCCCGCTGTGCTCCCCCGTTACAGGAGGAAGCTCGGCCTGTGACCCCGCTGTGCTCCCCGTTACAGGAGGAAGCTCGGCCTCTGACCCCGCTGTGCTCCCCCGTTACAGGAGGCAGCTCGGCCTGTGACCCCGCTGTGCTCCCCCGTTACAGGAGGAAGCTCGGCCTCTGACCCCGCTGTGCTCCCCGTTACAGGAGGAAGCTCGGCCTCTGACCCGCTATGCTCCCCCGTTACAGGAGGAAGCTCGGTCTCTGACCCCGCTGTTCTCCCCGTTACAGGAGGAAGCTCGGCCTCTGACCCGCTATGCTCCCCCGTTACAGGAGGAAGCTAGGCCTGTGACCCCGCTGTGCTCCCCCGTTACAGGAGGAAGCTCGGCCTGTGACCCCGCTGTGCTCCCCGTTACAGGAGGAAGCTCGGCCTCTGACCCCGCTGTGCTCCCCCGTTACAGGAGGCAGCTCGGCCTGTGACCCCGCTGTGCTCCCCCGTTACAGGAGGAAGCCCGGCCTGTGACCCCGCTGTGCTCCCCCGTTACAGGAGGAAGCTCGGCCTCTGACCCCGCTGTGCTCCCCCGTTACAGGAGGAAGCCCGGCCTGTGACCCCGCTGTGCTCCCCCGTTACAGGAGGAAGCTCGGCCTGTGACCCCGCTGTGCTCCCCCGTTACAGGAGGAAGCCCGGCCTGTGACCCCGCTGTGCTCCCCCGTTACAGGAGGAAGCTCGGCCTCTCGGCGCGTCAGTGCGCCTCGCCGCAGGCTGTTGGCCGACCTCCGGCGCCGGTCAGAGTCGCCGCAGCTGCCGCTGGACCTGAGTCGCCGTCGCACGGAGCAATCGACACCCACCGTCTCCACCGCCGCCGCTAGGTTGGTATGACGTGAGGAGAACGGGTTCGCAGCCGCCTCACAGTCGGCATAGAGAGAAGATCGCCTCACAGTCACAGTCGGCACGGAGAGAACAGAGTCGTCCCCGTATGCCGTAATATCCGCTTTCTGTGGATATTACTAGGCATTTTAAGAAAATGGTGCTCATGTTAGTTTGTTGTTTTTTAGACATGCTTCTTGATACTATTCGGGATATTTCGGTTTAGTATGTCATCACCTCATTGGTGGTGTAGAACTTATGGACGTCGCTCTTGATACACCCGTCTACAAATCACAATAGTCATCGCCTCTCATTACAAACACTCGGTTGCCTTACATTATTCTCAATCACTCCTTACTCGCCTGCTCTCTATGCAGGCGAGTCTCTGGTGACAGCGGTGCCGGTGAGCCTCCCAGTGGTGCCAATCCGGCGGGCGGGCTGCGCCGCACCCCTCGTCGAACGGTCCGCCGGGCCGGGCCCCTCACATCGACCGACCTGGCCAACCGACCTGCACCGGAGCGCTCCTGCGGCTCCGGAGGGAAACGAGCGCTGTCGCCGACCGCTGATCGGTCACCCAGCCCGCCGGTAGGTGGCGTGGAGACTGGGTAGGGAGGGGTAGTACAGTGCGACAGAGGCAGAGGGAAGAGGGAGGGGAGGGTCTCATGGCTCCATAGAGGCCATGGGCAGAGGGAGGGGTGGGAACAGCGCAACGCCAACATTCCAAGATACATGTATTTATAGGTTGAATTTCAATTGTCTGGCTTATACTAATGTCGAGTTGGATAGCGACCATCGGCATGTGCGGCTCGAAATTATCTGACTAACAGCCAGTACTGAAGTCGTACTTTCCTTCTGCTGTTGATACCTTGCTCTTTGCGACTCAATGGGCCTGAATGATGCTCGCGTGAACTGACGAGCACGCTCCTCCACAGATGAAGATTCCTTCAGATGGCAACAACAAGAGCCTGTTGAAGTCGATCAACATTATGTCGTTCCTGTCGCGAATTCACAGTGTGGGCAGCAGCTGAGGGTAACGCTCATAGGCGCTCGGTAACGCCTTTAACCTTCGCGTGTTGTTCTGCCAGTGTCGGTACTCAGCGAGGTTGATTGGGGTGGGCTCTGAGACGAGCTGTGCTTTGTGACGTGACAAGTTCGGTACTGGAATGCCCGAGAAGGTATTGTTTTAGGGTTTGACACTGAAATATCTTAGAGGGCAGTATTTTAGTGTTATTTCAAGAGAAATAGCATGGTGTCATGTGATGAGCATATGTAGTGGTTTACAGTTGTTCATCAATCAATTACGCCAGTATTTTAAGTTGCCTATATGGTTATCCGTGCGCAGTTTTGCTTTCCCAGAGCTAATGGAGGCCGCGTTAACGATGGCGGGTAACGGGGACACAAGACAGTTCCAAGAGCTGAGCCCATCCGTAAACCATCGTACGGTATGTGGTATGTCCGAAATGTCAGAGCACTTCGCTCTGGTGTTTTGCTTTCAACATGCTGTGGTCATACCTGAAATGGAGCAATGCGCTGAGGCAATTCATATGTTCGTTATTTCTATGAGCCATTTGCAGGCTGTGAAGATCTGAAGTGAGTGTGACGGCGTTGTAACGCTGCCCAGTGCGAACTTAGCACTTCGGACAAGGGCGCGGAGCAGTGGCCTTGCTTTTATTGGCAGTCGCATATATCCGTTCCTGCCGTGAATGTGTTTAATGAATACATGCGCTGACAAAATGTAGCGTGTCATCTGTCGGTGCAAATGACGTTTAGTTTATTGACGAGTTTATCGCAAATTCGCAATGCGTACGGATAATTTAGCTTGGTTATCGTATTTTCAACCACGCAGGGGCACCGGCTTCGGCTGGTGTAAGGGGAGTAGCGCCCCCTCGGGTCCCAGCTCCAGAAACGAGCGGGCCGTCCTCCCCACTGCCCGACCCGGGGAGTAGCGCCCCCTCGGGCCCCAGCTCCAGAAACGAACGGGCCGTCCTCCCCACTGCCCGACTCGGGGAGTAGCGCCCCCTCGGGTCCCAGCTCCAGAAACGAACGGGCGGTCCTCCACACTGCCCGACTCGGGGAGTAGCGCCCCCTCGGGTCCCAGCTCCAGAAACGAACGGGCGGTCCTCCCCACTGCCCGACTCGGGGAGTAGCGCCCCCTCGGGTCCCAGCTCCAGAAACGAGCGGGCCGTCCTCCCCACTGCCCGTCTCGGGGAGTAGCGCCCCCTCGGGTCCCAGCTCCAGAAACGAGCGGGCCGTCCTCCCCACTGCCCGTCTCGGGGAGTAGCGCCCCCTCGGGTCCCAGCTCCAGAAACGAGCGGGCCGTCCTCCCCACTGCCCGACCCGGGGAGCAGCGCCGTCGCTGGACGCGTAGCTCCCTCTCCATATCCTTGTCATGATATACAAATACCCATCTTCATTTTATCCATTTTTACCTCCGCCCCAATCCTCGTTTTACTGGCGTAGCCGTGCCCTCGGCCCAACGACCGGGAGACGATGTCGGGGGGGGGGGGATGCCGTGCGGGTCAGTCGGGGCAACTTAATCAGATACAGATATGGGTCTTAGTTAAACTGAGACGACACACGTTTTTAGAAACTGGAAGAGTCTAAAGCAAATTTGAATTAAAATATTGAATGCAAAGCTCGAGTCCAAATGAATGGGTATTCGACTGATAGATCAGCCTCGAGTATACTACAAATCGGGAATCAAGTCAGCCAGTGTATTATATTATACAAATGCTTGAGTGGTTAGATCTCGTGGACACTGGAGCGGTTAGCGACCCATGTCGTGTTGCAAGCTTAACGTCTGCAGCTGAGCATCGCCAGCTGTGAGCTAGTTGACACACAGCTCGCCTCGCATATGCTGAAGCATCGCCAGCTGTGAGCTAGTTGACACAGCTCGCCTCGCATATGCTGAAGCATCGCCAGCTGTGAGCTAGTTGACGCACAGCTCGCTTCGCATATGCTGAAGCATCGCCAGCTGTGAGCGAGTTGACGCACAGCTCGCTTCGCATATGCTGAAGCATCGCCAGCTGTGAGCGAGTTGACACACAGCTCGCTTCGCACGTGCTGAAGCATCAGACAACAGACGTCATGCCGTAACAAATCAAGCCAGTCATCGAAAGCCGTAGGAAGTACAACGCTCCACAGTTGCAAACAATGACTGCTCCCAACATTAATAGGAGTTTTAGTAACTTTTCGACTCTGTCGGCATGCCCAGTACCTGCAAGCAGTATCCGCTCATATGGCAGATTTGAATTCCAACCGATAGGGTCTCCACCGAACGCCGACGCTTCACATCGTGCCTGTATTATCACTTCACACAATCGTCCCCACACACCGGTACAATACGGTTCACTTCTACTCGTCGTCGGCAGGGATGCCCAGCTCCTGATCGGTCCACTTGGCAGCGTCCGGGTACTCAAACTCTCCCTGTAACCCGACAGACACGCGTCAGGGCCAGGCACCGCCAGCTCAGATGGTGTCAGTTGGTGGTTTCACGTGTCCTGATGGTTGCAGTTGCAGTTCGCTCGGAGGACAGCAAGACAAGGCATCAATGGCGATCTGTTTTCGGAAAAGTTGGCAGTTAAAACGATTCAGCGGACAATGGTTAATGACGACAAGACAAAGAGGAACGGTTTTGAATACAGCGACAAATGGAACTGGTATTTATGGACAGCAAAACGGTTTAAGTTGGTGTCTGATCGAATATAGCAAATTAGGTACTCTGTGTGTCTGCCACGCGTCACCTTTCTGGACCTTTCTGCCACACATCCTCTCATTGTATGGATTACTCCTCTCCTCTGTTGATGGCTTTTGTGTTTCAGAAACTGTTTTCCATCATTCGTCAATGTAAAAAATAAATAAATCCAAGAATTCTTCTTCTGACATCACAACAAATAGTTCCCAGTCGAACTACGATACTTTCGTGGAAAGTTACTAGCAAGGGTGTTAGCTGACAATTGATACTTACAAACAGATGCTCCGGCTCGTACCACATGTGATACAGGATCCAGTACCACATGAAGGCCACGATCAGGTCCCCGGCAATCACCCGGCCCTTGGGCTGCTCGGTGGCGATCGCTCGGTAGTAATACCTGGGAAACGGTGTCATAGATCATTGCTATGAATGACAAAGCAGCCAGATGTTAATCCAGACAGTCCACCCCAAAGAATGTGGCAATTATGGGACCAACTAATTTTCTTTTTATATATCGGGGATGATTGTCATAAAATAAATTGCTTTCTCCCCTCCTCTTAAACTTCCAGCTACCATTTCTTTCAAACTGTAACAGATGATGCTGTCAAATGCAGCATTGCAGATGAAGCCTTGGAAAATATAGGTAGTATTGTTTACCGAACTTTCAGATTATTTGAAAATTGCAAGAATTTGCTGGCATTTGTTTTGATTGGATTCAAAAAGATACTAACAATGGTCTAAGACTGAGTACTGATTACTGAGTGATTACTGTGTATATCCTTCTATTCTCAAATGAAACCCACTTAATTCAACTCTTCACTGCCACAATTATATTTGATGCAGTGTTTTACCAGTGAACCTGTGTCGTTGGAGAACCTTTTGTAATTCAAGCCTCATATGGGGAATTCAATTAATGTTTTCTTGAAATCAAGATAAGATATCCCAGTCAGCTGTATTATCAAAACAATTTACTGCACCATCCAGGCATGCCAGAAGATAAGTCAAACAAGAAACAAGAAAAACAAGAAAAATAGCTGACTTGGTTTAGGGTGAACCTTGGAGATATTTGCTACGTTTCAATGGTTTGGTAATTTGTTTGTTTTGTATTCAAAGCACCAGAATTGTCTCAAAATAATTGTGCCCATACTTTGGCAGCATAAAGGATTTCTGTGTAGCTCTCTAGAGCTCAATCTGAGCGCTGCTCGGACACACGCTAGTAGCGCTTTCGTTCTCCATGGCAACCAGGCGTCAGCCAATCAAAAGCCAGAAAGGGAATACGTTCTGGCTTTTCATTGGCTCACACCTGGTTGCCATGGAGAACGAAAACGCTACTAGCGTGCGTTCGAGCAGCGCTATGACGTCATCAACCCAAATATTAAAACTTAACTTTTATGAAATTGAGCAGTTTGCGAAAAACAAATGTCATAACTCATAATCCTGTTTGGCAGCAATGACTTCATATTTTTCACCACAAGCGGCATACATTTTACCACTTTTGGGAAGGTGGGACAGTCCCTTTAAGTCTGATCGGGTTGGCCTGAGATTCGATTGTATCCCGAATCTGGTGATGTCATAAAGCTTCCCTATGACTTCAGACCAACAACGGTGATAGTAACCTTGAGCCTTGATTACTACAAACACTGTGCACCAACAGGTACCTTAGTCAAAGATTACCAGCCTGTACAACTATCATACAATTAATCCAATCACTGTGAAGCAAAAAAAAGTTTCAATGACATGTAGTTTCATATTCCATCAGGCAAGCCACAGACACAAATTGATCAAATAAGTATGGATATTGATGTTTGTCTGGCCCAGATGTTTTCTATTGGATAAATGCACTTCCAACAATTATTATGTCTTGATGCCAATTGGTTTAGGTGTCGACATATTGCCAGTTGTCACAAATGGGTTAAAATTACCAACTCACGTTGAGCCTTGAAGGGGAGCGGACGACGATATGCATCTCCGGCCCTGTGTCCTAATGGCCAATGCTGGAGCAGTACCATTCAATCTCACAGCAGCCTGCGAAAGCCTTGCTAGATTTCTCAACATGATTAAATGGCTGAGCTCAAGGCCCCAACGGTATTTTATCTAATTCACAGACATGCCATACGTGCCACTTTTGTATACCAGCGCAAAGGATGTCTCGTTTCTTCAGCTTGCATTGGTCAGTTTGGCCCACCTCCTGACACTACGTGACGTAATTGGTGCCTATTCTTGGGTTTATACTTTGCCTCGTGCTTTGGGATTGCCGTGCCACAGGTAAATGTTACGCAGATTAAAGTAATCTGTTCGCTGCTTCAAATGCACAAAAGCACCAAAACGTGGTCCAGAAGTAGAAATATCAAACGACTGTATCATATAAAGGCATTGTTAGGAATATATGCGGTGCAATCAGTCTGACAAGAATACTGTGCTGCCGCCCTCAGTCAGCCCCCACCAGTAATGATTGGCAGCACTCAGGCGTTTGGACGTTAAAAACCTACTACACTGTAGGGTTCCCATGTTAAATCGATGATTTTCAGACGAGGCTGGTTCGTAACCTATGGTATATATTTTAATTCCGACTTATGAAACAGATAGCTACAACGTTTTTATTTACTATTTTTCGATATTCCGGGCGTAAAAGGGTTAAATGGGCTTGGGGGTTAAAAAATGTCGGAACGACCGCTGACCGCTTCCAAATGCTACTACAGTACTGAAATATACACTACTTCTACTACTACTGCGTAGTATAATTTAATATAACCGCTTCAAAATGCTACTACATGTACTGCAAATACACTACTTTGACTACTACTTCGTATATTTGCTGGCGTTTAATTCAATAAATACAGATATAATCTATGGAAATACAAGTTATCGATAGCAAACAATACCTTTAATTTATAATAGACAAAACAATTACGATACAAATTATATCCGGTCTAATTCATTTGGGCGTTACATTCCTTACTGTTTTACCCGTTGTTCTATTACCCTGCTCAGAGGCGCTTGCACCAGTGACGTCACCGCATCATTGTTGGTTTATATCGAAAGAATCACTGGACGGTTCTACGTGCCTTACACGGTCTTGACCCGTGGAGGCCACTCAAAATCTTTGAGGTACTCACGAAGAAGACAAATACGCTCTGTGCCACAGGGGCGTATCCAGGATTTTCGTTGAGGGGGCTGCATTCTTATACGGCCTTGGGGCTGCAGGCCGATATTATTTTTGAATCGAGCCTATTTTGCACTATGATTGTACAAATTGTCTTCGAAATAGACGGGGTCCGCCATTTTCATGACCTCAGATAACCCCGATGACCTTGAACTGTAACTACCGATATCTCCTATGATTTTGAATGTCACAAATACACACATATATTTTCTGAGGGAGGAGGAATAGCTCTGTTAGTCTGCCAAATTGCAATATGATCGGTGAGTACCGCGGGTACCGTGAATGTGTCACGCGAATGTGAATGTGCACGTCGAACTAAATTGATGAACATGGCCCGGGGCCGCATTTTTTTGGCACCTGAGGGGGGGGGGGGCGCTGGCGTCGGGTCGTCGGCGCGATGAGTCGTTGAGCGGGGGTAGTGTTGGGTCGTCAGAGCGAAAAGTTGCCGACCTGGGTGTGTGTAGGGTTGGGGGGGGGGGAGGCCTCAGTGCGAAAACGTCGTTGAAAAGGGAGAGGAGTTTTTAATGGGGCACCACAATTATTGAAGCTATTGTAGATGGCGCTGATGATCAACTGCTACCAAGCACTGGCGGATCCAGCCTCCCAATATGGGAGGGGGGGGGGGCTAATTTCACTGGGGGCCTTCCGGGCCTCAGCCGCATAGGCGCAATCACTTTCCGAAAGTATGTGGGGACCAGTGGCGCACGCAGGGGGGGGGGGGGGTCAAAGGGGTCAGCTGACCCCCCCCCGAAATTTATGAGGGGGCCCGCATCAAAAGGACCCGTATTCTGGCAGGGGCCCGGTCTTGGTAAGGCCTGCTCGGTCCTCCTTGGGGCCCGGTCCTTGCATATTCTTGATGCGGGCCCTTTTCTGGTAGGAGCCCGGTTTTGGTCATGCCCGATCGAGACAGAGGCCCGGTGCTGGAAAAGGCGTGGCATGGGGCCCGGTCAGGACGAGGGCCCGGTCACAACAGGGCCCGGTCCTTGCATATTATTGATACGGGCCCCTTTCTGGTAGGGGCCCGGTCTTGGTCAGGTCCGATCGAGGCAGGGGCCCGGTCCTGGCAAAGGCGTGAAATGGGGTCCGGTCAGCACGAGGGCCCGGACACATCAGGGCCCGTTCCTTGCAAATTATTTGATACGGCCCCTTCCTGATAGGGGCCCGATCAAGACAGGGTCCGGTGCTGGCAGATGCGTGATATGAGGCCCGTTCAGGTCGAGGGCCCGGTCTTTGCAAATCATTGATACGGACCCGTTCCTGGTAGGGGCCCGGTCTTGGTCTGGCCCGATCGAGACAGGGGCCCGGCGCTAACAAAGGTATGACATGGGGCCCGGTCAGGACGAGAGCCCGGTCACAACCGGGTCATGTCCTTTCAAATTCTTGATACGGGCCCGTTCCTGCTAGGGGCCCGGTTTGGTCAGGCCCAATTGCGGCATGGGCCCGGTGCTAGCAAAGGCGTGATATGGGGCCCGGTCAGGACGAGGGCCCCGTCGGCCGTCACAACAGGGCCCGGTCCTTGCAAATTCTTGATACGGTCACGTTCTGCTGACACGGGTCCGTTCCTGGTAGGGGCCCAGTCTTGATCAGGCCCGATCGAGGCAGGGGCGCGGTACAGGAAAAGACGTGATATGGGGCCCGGTCAAAACGAAGGTCCGGTCACAACAGGTATTGTATTGTATTTAACGACTTCGGGCTATCCACACACATTGTGGCTATTCCTAGCCCGGCGTCACAAGACATAGAACAGTAGGTACATGAGGAAACAGGGAGTTGACATTCATACTCAGATACATACCGGATAAAAAAAGGCCCTTGCATATTCTTGATACGGGCCCGTTTCTGGTAGGGGTCCGGTCGTGGTCAGGTCCGATCGAGGCAGGGCCCGGTGCTGGCAAAGGCGTGATATGGGGCCCAGTCAGGACTAGGGTCCAATCACAACAGGGCCCGCTCCTTACATTTTTGTATACGGGCCAGTTACTTGTAGGGGCCTGTTCCTGGTAGGGGCCAGATCAAGGCCCCGGTGCTGGCAGAGACGTGATATGGGGCCCGGTCAGGTCTAATCTCTGGCCAAAACTGGTGGCTGAGCAAACATGAACTAAATGTATCCCTTTGCAACTGATACATATGAGTTTTTTTCCCTAGGGTTACATCGAAAAGGTCACGATTTTATAACTTGACCTTAGGTCACCGATATTATATAGAAAATCCGCGATATTGTAGTCCCTAATGACCTCATGACGTGCCATGAGTTTCATGTCGCTCGATTAACCATTGTGCTGGCGGTACTACCTATAAGTTGTTTGGTAGTCATGTTATTTGGCCTGACCTGACCTGGCCGGGACCCAATTTTTTGCCAAAACGTGGCTTAGCAAGTTGTATTTCAAGTTGTTGAAAGTTTCAAGTCGATATCTATGCGTTTTCTGATTATGGCGGGAAAAACTAAGGGAAGGGGGCACCCCCCCCCCCCCCCCCCCCAGCGCCTCCAGGGTTAATTACTATTCCGTTCGCGAACGTAGCCTAGCATAGTTTATACGGGACTTTGACGTCCAGAGGCTGGGACTTTTAAACCTGTACGGGACATGAATCTGGGAGGTTAGAAAGGAAAAAAGCGCCATAATTTGACCCAATTTCTAAAATTGCCTCAATTTCCGAAAAGATAATTATTCATGCCTATAGAGAATATAAAGTCCCGTGTAAACGCGGTTTCTATCTACACTACAATTTGCGCATAAGCATCTCAAACATCTGTGGGCGTAGCTAAATAATATTGTAACGCTCAACTTCACCGATGAAATAAAATGCTTCGCTATTTGGCACATGTTACGTTTCATCGTCAATACTAGGGATGTACCTAGGGACCGTTGATTTTGAGTATCCAAGCCCATCAAAGACAATGGGTAGCAGATCTCCCGATAACAAATAGTTATTATGACGTTTGAATTATTTTTGTGAATTATTTTTGACGCGATCTGTTCCCCGTGCTTCTCTCATTTTGACCGAACTCCAGAAAGCCTGTGCGCAGCTTCCAGACAGGTATCCAGCAACTGGTTTACACCAGGCCCTGGATCCGTTGGTTATGCCTTCCCAAGTCATGCGCGAGACCGTCTCCTCATTTGTTGCGATGCTGTATGTTGTAAAAAAAATCAGCCATGCATCGCGCCAACTGATCACACATACCTGCTACGAAAATATCGTATCGGTTCACCAGTCACCGCTACTGCGTGTTGTCATTGACCTCATTTCGTCAACTCTTGGCAGCTGTACCGCACATCAGTAGCACACGCACCTAAAATTATCACATCAGTAGCACACGCAGCCACCTTACACGACATTGATTTATCATGTCTCAGATCCCATGCTGCAGGGGACCCACTCAAAATCAAGTGACCGAAATCCGCGAAGTTTTCTTTTAAAAAAAAAACGGGTGGGGGGCCCGCATACAAGGGGGCCCGCTCTTAGGGCTCTGACCCCCCCCCCCCATGGAATCCTGCGTGCGCCACTGGTGGGGACGGAGGCACTTTGAAGTCGATTCTTTCCGTGCAACTCCCATAGGCGTAATGTTAAAACCCGAAAATGTTACTGGGGACTGATCCCCAGTGACCCAGCAGTGGTTACGCGCGCCTGGCCGCAGGGGCTTCTATATGACCTAAAAGGTACCCCCATTTTTTTCCTTTTGCGGACTTGGTTATTTTTTCCCGCTATGTTATTCCTACGTGTAAGGGCGAGCAATGGCGGATCCAGGGGGCGGCAGGAGCAAAAGCCCCCTCCCCCTTCATTCCAAGCGCGACAAGGGCGGCAATAGAAATTAGCCCCCCCCACACAAAAAAAAAACGCTGAAACTGGCCAAACTGGTTATTGATTCAATTTTTTTTTGGAACGATTCAATCATGCTTCATTTTGGAATCTGATTGTTCAATTACCGTTCGATTCACGGATACAGTTTTGCGAATTGATTCCCTCCGATTCAAAGAATTTAAAAAAACGATTCGTTTGATTCAACATTTAAATATATTAGGAGAATTTATGTCAAATCAATACAAATGGAAACATGCATATATATATATATATATATATATATATATATATATATATATATATATATATATAATCATTAAAACATTGTTACAGCAATAATATTTCAGTATAAATGAATGTAGCCACTGGGACTGCATGCATTTGCACAAGTTACCAGTGTACTTGAATCGTTATGTCTTTTGATTCAATCAGCCCTGATTTGATGCGGGTTTTGATTCAATCACGATTCATGAATCAAAAGATCTGGTGGTGAATCAATTATGTTTTGATTCAATTAATTTTGATTGAACGATTCCAATCGATTCAATTAGTGTCGAATCAATAACCAAGTCTCAAATTTGGCGATGCAAATGGGTACTCCCTGCGAAAAAAATAACTTCTTGCGAAATAAATAAATATTGTTTTGCCTCGTTCGTGTTTCCTCTATTTGGTAGCATTTTGGTAGCAGTAGAGATAGGGCAAGTGGCGCGTCTGACGCTATTTTGGAGTGATTCCACGGGGAAGAAATCGCCGTGGACCTCTACTGGCCGGGCTGTCTATGCCGGCCGCCATCTTGCCGTTACCAAAAAGGCTGCCGGGCGCGCGGCCGCCCGTGTTAAAGGAAATAGTTGACCTTGGACATTTTTTACCCAACACGATTTGATTATATTTTTCATACAATTTCTTTCTATATTGTCAAAAATGGCCTTATATCGCGCCGATTCAGGACAGAAGGCCGTACATTTTTATTGTTTTTCAAAACTATATGCATACTCTCTGATTCAGAGTCCTGACGTCACGCGAATGTAAGCAATGGTTCAGCCAATCAGATTCGAAAGTAGTCGCGTAACGATAGACTCGCATTGGAGATGTGCCAACCGGCGGCCGGCGTTCGCTTGCTAGCACCAGTTGCAAGCTGATTGGCTGATGGTATAGCCTCTGCCCGGGCTAAAACCAGTACAACATTCTTTCGCCAGCACCGCATTCCTTCGCCAAAAACTCACATATATTCGGCTGGAGAGTCTTTTCAGCCAAGAAAACTTGCAGATAGGGGTTTCCCAACACGGGCTACAAAACTGCTATCTCAGTTTAAAACTAATGTTGAAGGTGAACTATTTCCTTTAAAGGAAATAGTTCACCTTCGGGAAATTTTTCAGAACACTATTTTATTATATTTTTTAATATAGTTTCTTTTTTTCTTTTCAAAAATGGTCCTACATCGCGCCAATTCAGGACAGAAGGTCGTAAATTATTAATGTTATGGTGTGCGTTATTGGTCTGCGCATGCTCAGACCAGTGCTGGCACTCAGACGGTACGGTACATCATATATGCGCCGTATTCCTTCGCCAAAAAGTAAAATATCTTCGGCTGGAGAGTCTTTTCAGCCACGAAAAGTTGCAGATAAGGATTTCTCAACACGGGCTACAAAACTGCTATTTCAGTTCAAAATCCCATGTTGAAGGTGAACTATTTCCTTTAAAGGGATTATACGGGTTTCCGTCCTGAAAGTAAATGCACTCTTTTGCAGTTGTATGACCTTTACACACGTTTAACCCTATTTGTAACAGGCTCCTGGCTACCCCTATTTGTAACAGGGGGGGGGGGCGGATTCCGCCCCCCCCGGAGATCTCGAGATCTACCCGTCCGATTTTCAAAAATGAAACGGTGTTTGGTTCCTCTCAACACGATCTACATTTATAAATAATAAAAAAAATCTACATTTTGGATAGGGGGCAACAGGGGGGCAAAAACGACAAATTTTAGTGGTATTTTTGATTCAACATAGCTTTCATGTTTATCGACCGATTTTAACACAACTAATAGGAATCGATAGAGATTGAATCGGAAATTGATATATGACGGTGACGTTTGAAAATTCAAAAATCATAGGCGTGTGCAGGTCACTCAATATGGGGGTGAAGTAAATGCGTAATAAAACCATTTTTTGATGTTGTTTTTTTGATAAATGAAATGGTATGTGATTGAGACATTATAAAAAAACAGTTAAATATCATATTTTTTGCCATAGGCGGTACCAGGTTAGTGAAAAAGGGAGGTCAAATTGGGGAAAATATTAACCGCAGACAAGTTGCTACCCAGCACTATAAACATGTTACTGATCATAGATAGTTCCTTTTTGCATGTTGTACTTCATCATAGGCGTATCCAGGATCCAAACTAGGGCGGCGCAAGACCTTTCGATAAGTATATTATCCGCTATTATGATACTAACTAGTCAACAGTGACTATTTCACTTACAACTTCAGTTAACATTGCTTACCCCCTATTTACCCTACCTGGACTCGCCTATTATCTTATAATCGTTCGTAGAGTAGCCTGTGGTGCGTGTTTCATCCGAAAACTGCAGTATGTTATGTCATTGTACGCCCATGCCTCTTAGTTTCCTTGCAATAATATGACCCCCTTTCTTCCATTCCTGAGCGCGCCTCTGCAAACAATGACTTTATTCCCTTTTCTGGTCTCATATGTGCATATAATATTATAAGCTAAACGTATATTGCGCCGTTATCGCTGGCATATCGTCATCATCATGCCAGTCACCCCCCTTTTCATGTTCCTGAACACGCCCCTGAAACTCTATATGTAATAAATTATGCAAATAATGGAAGCAGAAGCTATCTTTTACATCTTGATAGCTATAAATGCCCCTTACATTGCTCTATTGGCTTCCCGCCAAGCATTGAATACTTCCTGGAACCCCCCCCCCCCCTTTCAAGCCCCTGAAACCGCCTCTGCCATGCAATTTTGTATGATATTTCATTAACATCATCTAATTTGCACTTGTTGCAATCACGGTAAGCCGATGTAACTCCTTCATACTTGATGCAGTTAGGAAGAAACCGTGAAGATCGCGTTTCCGTATTTTCGCCAAATGTCGCCTCCGAACCCACCCAAAACTGTGCCCTGGAACCGCCTCTGTTCAAGTTAAGAACTCAAAATTTTGACTCCAAATGCGGAGTTCAATTCTATGAAAAGTCCCAAAATTTCATGGGCCTGCTCCCAGCCGTTCTGGAGATATCCGCGAAAAACATGAGGGGGGGGGGCGGAATCCGCCCCCCCCCCCTGTTACAAATAGGGTTAAGACATACAACAGGAACCTCAATGCTCATTTAGTCCATTATTTCAGAAATTATCAGCGTTAAAACTTGGGCGTTTTTCGAGACTAGTATCAGATAACGAGTACTTGATCGGCACTACTGTTCACCACTTTTATCTTAAGATCAATTTTAGAGTTTTGAATTATCTGCAAGTCCTACACTGGATCACAAAATTAGTATGCAATTCAAAACTGACGGGACTTTGTATTACTACACACTGTTCGTTGAGGTTTTGTGTTTTTGTTGAGAATTTGGTGGTGGCGTATTCATTTTTTTGGCATGAAAATTCATGAAAAATATATAATTTTATGGGAAAACTAGGTAACTGCTGCTGTCGTTGGAACAAAACAAGTTTATTTTCTTTCAAATATTGCTTATTTTACCGGAAATATGCCATAAGTGAGGTGTTTTTATTAGCATAAAAGAAATGACTGGCTCTGCCTCAGTCGGTCCTGCAAAAAATACGCGGTGGCATCACCGCGCACTTTGGAATGTCCTTACGTGCAGAAGAGGTCATTTCCAGAAAAATGTGGCTACTGTGGGACTTCTACCACCTTTATAAGTACGTTTTACTATGTAACTCAATTATTCTGGGAAAACCCGTATAATCCCTTTAAAGGATGGGGATGCGGATGCATAGTACTCAGCGTCCTCATTCAGTGGTGTAAAGCGTTTCCCGTCACATTGAAAACTTTGACCTCCAGAGGTCATCATAGGTCAAGGTCGTTGACCCCGGACCCCTACGATTTGGCTGAAAATTGGCACACATGTAGTTCTCAGCAATCCCATTGGTGTAAGGCGTTTCCCGTCAAATTGCAAGCTCTGACCTCCAGAGGTCATCATAGTTCAAGGTTGTTGACCCGGACCACTACGATATGGCTGAAAATTGGCACACATTTAGTACTCCGCGTCCCCATTCAGTGGTGTAAAGCGTTTTCCGTCACATTGAAAACTTTGACCTCCAGAGGTCATCATAGGCCAAGGTCGTTGACCCCGGACCCCTACGATTTTGCTGAAAATTGGCACACATGTAGTTTTCAGCATCCCCATTCAATGGTGTAAAGCGTTTCCCGTCAAATTGCAAACTTTGCCCTCCAGAGGTCATCATAGTTCAAGGTCCTTGACCCGGACCACTACGATTTGGCTGCAAATTGGCACACATGTAGTACTCAGTATCCCCATGCAGTGGTGTAAAGCGTTTCCCATCACATTGGACACTTTGACCTCCAGAGGTCATTGTAGTTCAAGGTCGTTGACCCCTGACCCCTACGATTTGGCTGAAAATTGGTTCACATATAGTACTCAGCGTCCCTATTCAGTGGTGTAAAGCGTTTCCCATCACATTGAAAACTTTGACCTCCAGAGGTCATACAGGTCAGCTTCGGATTCGGAATCATATTCAGCGGACCCCCTACGATTTGGCTGAAAATTGGCTCACATATAGTACTCAGCGTCCTCATTCAGTGGTGTAAAGCGTTTCCCTTCACATTTAAAACTTTGACCTCCAGAGGTCATCATAGGTCAAGGTCGTTAACCCAGAACCCTACGATTTGGCTGAAAATTTGCCTATAATGGCTTCCCGCCAAATTGGCTTGACCTATAATGACCTCTGGAGGTCAAAGTTTTCAATGGGACGGAAAACGCCTTACACCACTGAATGAGGACGCTGAGTACTAAATGTGTGCCAATTTTCAGCCAAATCGTAGGGGTCCGCTGAATGTAATTCCGAATCCGAAGCTGAGCTGTATGATCTCTGGAGGTCAAAGTTTTCAATGTGATGGGAAACGCTTTACACCACTGATTGGGGACGCTGGGTACTACATGTGTGCCATTTTTCAGCCAAATCGTAGGGGTCCGGGTCAACGACCTTGAACTATGATGAACTCTGGAAGTCGAAGTTTTCAATGTGACGGGAAACACTTTACACCACTGAATGGAGATGCTGAGTACTAAATGTGTGCCAGTTTTCAGCCATATCGTAGGGGTCTGGGGTCAACGACCTTGACCTATGATGACCTCTGGAGGTCAAAACTTTCAATCTGACAGGAAACGCTTCACACCCCTGAATGAGGACGCTGAGTACTAAATGTGTGCTAATTTTCAGCCAAATCGTAGGGGTTCGCTGAATGTGATTCCGAGTCCGAATGTGAGCTGTCTTGACAGACGTGTTCAGTGAGTGATTCATATTATCACAACCAACGTAAGCTATAATTGTATACGCAGCGTTGCAGCCTTTGGTCTCCTGCAGAGTTCGCCATGGGCTGGGCTGGGCCTGGGCTGGGCCTGGGCTGGGCCTCAACTTTAAGGAAATCACTGGGCTCTGGATGGGCCTGGGCCTGACAATTTTGAAGTAATGCGCGCGTCGTACAAGCTCAGGCCAGAGCTAAATATATGTTAACCAGCAGTTCACTTACACAGCAACACACTGTTGCTGTTGCTGTGGCTTTTGGTGTTTTGGTTAGCATAGTTGGTTAATTGTTTCATATTTATAGTATACAAGTAAATATGTTAGGATAATTATTGCAAATTTTGTGAAAACAATGATATGCTTAATCTGAACGGCCCGGACCGGGCCTGGGCCTCAATATAATGAATTTGACTGGGCCTGGCCCCATGGTCCGGGCCTGGGCTTGGTGTTCATGGGCCTGGGCCGGGCTGGGCTGGGGGTTGGTGGGCCTGTGGCGAATACTGGTCTCCTGCTGCCTGCTGGGTGGCAGAGGAGCGCGTGAGTGAATTTCCTTGCATAGGTATCTATGCTGTGTGGAATACGTCTACTAGTATTAAGAAGGGTAATTAGATTCAGTTAAAAAACAATGTTCTTTTTGTAGCTGGGGCATTCCACGACAAATCGACAAAAACAAAGTGCAAAATTACACCGTCATGTCACCGATTTTGACCAAAATTGGTATATGGGGTAACCCATTAGCGCCCCGCTAATGGGTTACGCATTAACGCATTAGCGCCCCGCTAATGCGAGCTGTGAAAGTTGTATTGCAATGCAAGTGCAGTGGTTCCGGAGATATTGCCTCGGGCATTTTAATAAGGTCACGGTACAGGTCAATCTTTGCCAGCCCATATGGCGGGGAATTTATGAAGCAATACATATTTAGTATGTCATTAGAATGGCAATGAGCTTATTTATAACAAGGTGATGTTGATGTTTTCATTTTGCAAAATTTAGTAGGTACGTTTTCGAAATTGTACAACTTTTTTGGATACCTCTCTCAAACGTGTTTCTAATTTTTCGCTATGCTATTCTTACGTGTAAGGACGTGTCAATTAAGTGCACAAATAAAATTGAGGGATATTTGCCTCCAAATATCTCAAATTTTGTTATTTTACATGTTATTTTATATAAAAATATGCTATTCGCTAATAACTTTTGACTGAATAAAACTAGAATGGTACGGTAAACGTCATTTTGCTGTTCTCATCAAGGCGAGTTTAATGCTCTGCAGCATGACCTCTGTCTGAAATTTGATGACCTTTGCCTTAAATTTCAAAGTTAGTAATTTTTTGAAATTTTGAATCTTTTTGGATATCCAAGCCAAATGTATTCCCTATTTTTGGCTTTATTATTGTTAAGTGTAAAGAAGTATAGTTCACACAGAAACATAAAATTGATGGTTATTTGGATTCAAATATGCTAAATTTTGTCATTTGATATGTTCTTTTTGTGACAGATGTTATTCCCCAATAACTTTTGACTAAATAAAGATAAAAAGGTAAAATGGACACCATTTTGTTATTTTTGTCAAGACGCGTTGAATGGTATACAGTATGATCTCTTTCTAACATTTGGTGACCTTCACCTAAGGTCAATGTCATTGTTCAAAGTTTGGTTTCCAATTGTGGCCTATGTGGCGACTGGCGATGTCATATATCTTAAAACTTGTCTTGTTGCGAGGAATTCGATTGTGCTTAAATAACGCCTGATCGTCAATGTCAACTTTTGAATTCATTTTAATTTGAGTGTCGAATAGTAACTTCATAACTTCCTTCTTGGTGTAAAGAAAGCCCGAAAATGTCTCGGTTTGCTTTATAATCATCAACGATCGCGAAATTATTTTAATACCAATGAGTTCTTATCTTCAAGACAAGCTCAAAGTTATATAACATCGCCGTGTAGGTCAAATTTGGAAAGGTGACTTTGCGCCATGACCTTGACCTTAGGTCAAGGTCATCAAATGCCAGAAAGAGGTCATCCTGCATAACATTCAACGCGTCTTGATGATAACAACATAATGACGTTTACCGTACCATTCTAGCTTTATTCAGTCAAAAGGTATTAGCGAATAACTTATTTTTATATAAAGTAGCATGTAAAATGACAAAAGTTGAGATATTTGGAGGCAAATATTCAGCAATTTTATTTTTGCACTTAAGCGACACGTCCTTATACGTAAGAATAGCATAGCGATTTTTGTTTAACCTAAGTCTGCGAAAGAAAAAAAATGTGTACCTTTTAGGTCATATGGAGGCCCCTGGGGCCCGGAAGGCCCCCAGTGAAATTATCCCCATATTGGGAGGCTGGATCCACCAGTGAGAGTGTGTCAATTAAGTGCAAAAATAAAATTGATGGATATTTGCCTCCAAATATCTCAAATGTGGTAATTTTACATGCTATTTTTTATATAAAAAAGTTATTCGAGCGAATTCGATGTCAAAACAAATGTCAGAAAGAGGTCATGCTGCACAGAATTCAACGTGTGATACAAAGCAAAATGACGTTTACCGTGCCTTTCTAGCTTTATTCAGTCAAAAGTTATTAGCGCTAATAACTTTTGACTGAATAAAGCTAGAAGGGCACGGTAAACGTCATTTTGTTGTTATCATCAAGACGCGTTGAATGCTGTGCAGCATGACCTTTTTCTGACATTTGTTGACCTTAACCTAAGGCCAAGGTCACGGCGCAAGGTCACCTTTCCAAATTTGACCTACAAGGTGATGTTATATATCTTTTAACTTATCTTGGAGATAGGAATGCATTGGTATTCAAATAATTGCGCGATCGTTGATGATTATAAAGCAAACTTGAGACATTTTCGGGCTTTCTTTACACCGAGAAGGAAGTTATGAAGTTACTATTTGACATTCAAATTAAAATGAATTCAAAAGTTGCCATTGACGATCAGGCGCTATTTAAGCACAATCGAATTCCTCGCAACAAGACAAGTTTTAAGATATATAACATCGCCACATAGGCCACAATTGGAAACCTTACATTGCACCTTAACAGTGAAATTTAAGGTCAATGTCATCAAATGTTAGAAAGAGGTCATGCTGAAGAGCATTCAACTCGTCTTGATGAGAACAGAAAAATAGCGTTTACCGTACAATTCTAGTTTTATTCAGTCAAAAGTTATTAGCGAATAACATATATATATTTTAAAAAAATAGTATGTCAAATGACAAAATTTTAGATATTTGGAGTCAAATATCCCTCAATTTTATTTTTGCACTTATTAACACGTGCTTACACGTACGAATAGCATAGCGAAAAGTAGAAACACGTTTGAGAAAAGGTATCCAAATTGCAAAAAAGAATGTGCAATTTCGAAAACGTACTAAATTTGGAAATTTTCCAAATGAAAAAAATCAACATCACCATGTTATAAGACAGCTCATTGCCATTCTAATGACATATCCTAAATAAATATATATATATATATATATATATATATATATATATATATATATATATATATATATATATATATATATATATATATATATATATATATATATATATATATATATATATATATTTATTGCTTCATAAATTCCTCGCCATATGGGCTGACAAAGCACCGTCGCCTGCACCGTCACCTTATACAAGTGCCCGAGGCAATATCTCGGAAACCACTACTTGCATTGCAATACAACTTTTACAGCTCGCTTTAGCGCCCGTTACCCCATATACCAATTTTGGTCAAAATCGGTGACATGACGGTTTAATTTTGCACTTTGTTTTTGTCGATTTGTCGTGGAATGCCCCAGCTACAAAGAGAAGAACATTGGGATTTTTGTTTTAACTGAACCTAATTACCCTATTTAATACCAGTAAAACGCCTTTTTTGGCGATGCCGACCGGGCGCGCTCTGGTAAAGATACAACAGGTTTGAAATATGAAACGTTACGGGAGCACACGTGGTAGTAACACACAGTCCTTTAAGTCTTTTTAGTCCTCCATACAAATTGCCAGACCTCCATGCATGCCAACATACAAATTAAGTTTTATTAAATTGTTCATGATCCCCTTTCTCGAATCCGCCAAAAGGGAGTACGTCCTGAGCGCTGCATGCTTCAGCGTATAAATTAATGCTTAGATTAATAATGCCATTTTTCAAGGCCCTATAACAACAGGTTGGACGGAGTTTTATACCAAAATTATACCAAGTTTTGCAATAACATTGTGGTAACTTATCCATACAGTGATAATTCCCGTCACAATGCCACTCAAACTGGGAATTATGACAGCAACAAAATATTTTGGTTCCACATCATCACTGTCTTTTAGTTATAAAGAAGAATAGATAAATTATAGTACAGGATTTTTAGTAGTAGGATAGAATGTTTTTTATCACGACTACTTTTGCCAGATTGTACAATTCTGGCGCGCCAGGGACAAATAACAATAACAATTTATATTGCCCGCTTTTCGCTTTTACCTATGTCTTGCTACATTCAACATACAAAGTTGCTATATATAATATATGTTATATATATAGTTCTTCACTTCCTTTTCAATTCCGTGATGAATTTTGAGTAAAGCATAGTAGTGACCAGTGACTTTCTTCCAATATACAGTGTGGAATATTGCGCAGCACGTGAAATGTTGTTGCTCATCTCCTGCAAAATAAATTGTTCTATTTTTATTTCACCGCCAGCTTACTATGATGTTCATTTTAGCATTGCCCATTTTAGCATTGTCCTTGGGCAATAATCTTTCATATTTCTTTCAATCTTTCATCAAGAATCAAGATTCTGCAGAATCTAATTAAAAGCATCTCCAAAAGTCATTAAGATGTCATGTTATATCAGTTATACAGTTCAAGAAGTTATTAAAAGCCAGTTTATCTTTTCAGAGGAATGTGCGTGCAGACTGAGACAGAAGGTGGCAGTCATCGAAGTCCTGAACTAAATGGCGTCTTTCCACATCTTGGCCGGATCGCAATACCTACGTGTATACTCATCGCCAATATCATTCCATCATAGACTCTGCTGGACGTAGTCAGTGACTTCAGTCGCAACATGGACGAAGGCCGCGTCACGAGTCTGCCCGATGGACCTGTCCAATGTCTTTGATTGCATGAACCGTAATATGTTACTGAACAAGCTATAATGCTATGGCATATTTTGCCACTCTGATTCTAAGAATATTTTGGATGTCGCAAACGGATCTTAAAAGGACGTGAAACGGAGATAGATGTTCCAGTGGGATTGGTGCATCATCTACACTATAAACCCACGCCAAGCCGGGGGCGTCCGAACGCCCCCTTCTAACTCGGCTCTTATAGGGAGAAACGGAATGAAACATACTGTTCGATAGCTCGTAAAAAAAATAATGTCGAAACTTCTTCAGTCATTTTTTGTCTAAGGTCAATATTGAGGTCCCCAGATATCATCAAAGGTCAAATGTTACAATTTTAGGATTTTGCCCCAGAAACCCCAAAGTATCTCGGGAACTATTATAGGTAAGACAAAAAAAAAAACGGAAAAGGCAGCTCTTGAAAAATGCTACCGCCATTGGTGTTCTCAAGTTTTAGCTCAGGTCAGGTCTCGGAGTTTAGGCTCCTGAATCCAGAGGCTATAAAAGGTCATACAGACTGTTTTGACAAACAAGTTTTTAGTTAATAACGTCTTAACAAAGCTCGATAGAACAATAACTTTAACGTTATCGTGTGTATCTCCTCAAAGCGCATCGAATCATATTATTTTGCAATTGGTTTAAGTCAACAAAAACAAAAATCAGTTCAGCAGGGTCATCCGAGGTCATCCGAGGGTCATATGGCGGCCCAGGTGGGTGGCTCGGCGCATTTTTTGAAGCGCCTCGACGAGATAAACACAATAGTGTCCGTGTAACGTCTTTGTCTGTATTTAATAAAAAGTTGTTGGCAAAACCTTGTTGTTGGTGACCTCTGATGACCTCAGATAACTTTGAAGGGCTCACTGATTAAAATTGTGCTTGGGTCATCAAGAATTGCCTATAATAACATGATTTTGAAAGATTTGGTCTGATATAATGTGTATCACTTGAATAAGAAGCATTTGCAATTTTTGCCATTGACTTTTATTGGGAAAGTCACGTGTTCTACCTGACCTTAGGTCACTGATATACAATATCTGAGATCAACGAATTGTATGTACGTATGGCCTAGTTAAATCCTGTAATATAGAAACTACTCAGCCTAAAACTGTGGCCGTGGCACGACCGCAAACGTTTTGGAGGTGGAATCACGTGACCTGACCTGAGATGACCCGAGGTAAAACAAATTGCACACAATGTGGATGATTGCACACAATGTGAAAAATTGCGCACATCGCGGAGGCTCCACGACCGTCCACATCACTTGCGGCGTGGTCCAAGGCTCAATTCTGGGACCAGTGTTATATTTACTTTTTACTAATGACTTGACATCGTTTTTATGTGACACCAAGACGGTATTATACGCTGATGACGTGCAATTTATCTACAGTGGCCTCCCCAACCAACAGTGAGAGCTACAACGATACATCGAGTCAACGCTGAGCAAAGCGCAGCGATGGCTTGTTGAAAGCACTCTTAAAATTAACCTAACCAAATCTGACCTTGTTCTCATTTCTTCTCGACAAAGGATATTTGGACACAATTTCGAAGTACGTTTTGGCAATGCACCGCTTCACCCATCTGGTAGTGCGAAAATTCTAGGGGTCGTTTTGGACAGTAATCTTACTTTCGAAAAACATGTTTCTATCATGACGCAACGATGGTACGCAACGCTGTTCGGTCTGTCAAAATTTTCGCTCCGATTGCCAAAAGAAGTAAAAAAGTTGATCATTGAATATTTTTTTTCTCTCACATATATTGTATTGTGCGACGGTCTGGGCAGGCTGCAAGACAACACAACGTAAACGTATACAAAACAAAAATCAGCACAGCGCAAGAATTGTTAAATGCTGCCGTCGTTAGACACGTATGATGCCTATATGATATGTGGATTGAAATGGCCGAAAGTGGACGAGCTTGTTGCCGAGCGAGACCTGGTGATAGTACATCGTCTGCTGTATGCTAATAATGCACCGATCTGTCTGAGAGATTTGCTGTCGTACCGCGAGAATGTGTCCACCAGACATCCGAGGTTCTGCAGCGGGGCGGCTGCACATGCCTCGAGTCCGTACCGAGCACGCCCGTCGATCGTTCAGATTTCGGTCAACGGCCAAATGGAACGAGGCGCCGGCCGCCGGGCGAAGTGCGAGACGCTGGAGCAGTGACGGTGTTTCATACGTGGATGAGGGAGTGGCTGACAGCAGATCGCTAACTCTGCGAGAAACGACTGTCTTGTGCTTTTAACGCTTTTGTGTCGAAAATTTTGTATGTGGATTTATTTTAATAGTGTAACTGATACAATGCAAAATGACACTTGTCATGAAAAACCGTGTTTTGTGGATGACATACGAATAAACAATGATTGATACCCAAACACCTGTGGCAAAAACGGCGGCGCGCAGCGCCGACTGCACCGCTGTTCTTTCCTCGAAAACCTTAGTGGGTGGGGTTAATAAGTTTGTTGAGTTTCAAAAATCCGTAGCTGCCCCTCCAAGTAACGAGAGGCTAATACTAATAGAGTTCATAATCTGATGAAAATATACCGAAAACCATCATTATTATGTACGTTACACACTGTAGATGAACGACTGACTGTTGGAATGTCTGACGAACCTTGATACATTTTGACCCTGGATACGGCTAGAGAAAACAGTGAAAAACATGGGAATGAGCACATTATGGGAAAATATGTTTTTTGAATCATATTTCCCATAATTCCAAAATAATTTTTAACAATTTTAAAAAAGTGTTTTAAATTCGATTTAGAAAACGCTCCATTTCCCATTGCTTTAACAAAACATGCCCTCGGGCGCCCCCTTACATACGTCACAGGCGTCTTGCCAGATCTAGTAGGAACTAAACTTCGACCCCCCTGCCATTTTTGATCAAAAATGATTTGAGTTAATTTCGACGTATGCGTGTGCCAACTGCCACGAGCTGTGGTACCACCCCTATCAGAACGCACCATACCAAAATCAAAATTGATTTGATGGTCCTATCCAGAGTTCGTCACGGGCCGGGCTGGCCCTATGGGCCATGGGCCGGGCCTGGGCCGGGCCTCAACTTTAAGGAAATCACCGGGCTCTGGACGGGGCCTGGGCTGAGAATGTTGGTAATGCGCGAAAGCTCAGGTCAGAGCTTAAACATATTTTAACCAGTAGTTCACTTCCACAGCAACACACTGTTGCTGCGGCTGTGGCTTTTTTTAGCATAGTTGGTTCATTGTTTCACATATATAGTATACAAGTAAATATGCTATAATAATAATAATAACAATAATGCCATTTATTTCGCACCAAAACAGTGGTACATATAAACCAACCCTAAATCACACACATACACACAGTCAAGTAAGCATACATACACACAAAAACACATAACATATTCCCAATCTCATTGAGTGTGGTCAGGTATCCTGATCTCGATGCTGGGCTGCACGGTCACGTACGACACGTTCCAGATGCGATCCAAAAATGTTCTCTATATCATTTCTACTGACAGCATCGAAGTCCATATTTAGCAAGTCATAACACTGCCGAATTCTTAAATGCGTTTTTGCAACGATGCCACAACGACCAATTTCGCTACTCCTAAGAGACTGCACAATGCTATTTTCACTTACAGTGATTCGATGATGAAATAAAAGTTGACTTTTGGCCACTAGCATTGGGCACGGTAAAAGTTTATACTGATGGCAAAGTTCATGATTGCTTGTCCAAATTGACACTTTCATCAGCTTCTTTACACACGAATGATACGCCACACAGAGTTCACGAAACGCCTTCTGACTTTGGTTCACATTCCATAGCTCACAGCCATACATATGTGCACAGTATGATTTAAATAATTTGATAAGAATATCTCTACGAGCATAGCTTACCCTAGCGCAAAGCATGTTCACACCGTAATACAAAGTTCTCTTCACTCTACGCATATCTTGTCCATCACTCATGTCACTAGTAATTCAATGTCCAAGGTATTTAAATTGGCTAACCCATTTCAGTCCATGTCCATTAAGGTTGATGTTTGGTGATTGAGAGGTACTTAGATGAGTAGCTTTGTATGGTTTTCTAGGATTAAATAGCATACAAACAGTTTTCTGTACATTAAACTTAATATCTCTGGATGTCGCAAAAGACTCGCATCTATTAACTAGATCTTGCAGACCTCTTCTGGTGGGAGATAAAAGCACAATGTCATCTGCATACGCCATAACATTCACTGCACAATTGCCAACATGACAACCGATTCGAAGCAAGCGCAGCTCACATAGAAGTTCATCGATATACACATTAAATAACAAAGGCGAGAGGTTACCGCCCTGCCGCACACCGTTCTGGATAGTGAAAGGATCTGACTCACTATGTGACCATTTCACACTTACGCGTTGATACCTATACCAGTACAGAAGAAGCTTCAGATATGCTGAGGAAACGCCTCTCTGTGCAAGAATTTTGAACAGCTTGGCATGACAGACTCTGTAAAATGCCTTGCTGGCATCAAGAAAACACGCATACATTGGACTGCCATCTTCTTCGGAATACAGAACATAGCACTTGAATTTATCGATTCAGTTAATGTATTGCACAGAGTAGAAAGCTTCTCTGCATGTGAGCCCTATTCACAATTGGGAACACATCCATTTTGGAGCTCACTAATAATGATGTTCTGCAATGGTTCTAACCGAGCAAATATGACTTGATTATATGCCATTATATTATGTGCGTTAGCAGTCTTCCAGCACGGTTTGGGACGCTTGGGTAAGACTGGCTCAGGTAAAGCGAACTCGGAGGGCTGCAACATAAATTTGATAACAAGTGGCATATGATCATGTACGCTGATATTGTAGTTGACAGCTATGTCCCCAACCATGACGTGCAAATTATAGCTGCACAAACAGTGATCTAGCCAGGAAGAAGAACCGTGCGCAGCACTGACAAATGTATGTGTGTTACTCAAAGGACCTAAAACTTGCATGTCAGATATAACCAGAACATTCTCAGAACAGAACTCAATAAGCTCAGAAAAAAAAATGCTGAACCATAGCTATTTGCAGGAACGTAGGAACGTCACGAAAAGTGTCTGGGGGGGGGGGCAGTGAAACTGTGATCTAGTTTTGAGAGTACCCCCCCCCCCCCAGGGAATATTTCTTTGCAGATTTGGGCTGTTCTCGTCTTAGCGAACCTTTTGCCATCAAACACTTTACTCACCAAGCAAAGATAAAGATTTTAGCCCCCAAAAATGGCCGAAAAGTGAGGGGGCCATGACCCCCCGCCCCCCCCCCCCCCCTGTTCCTACGCCTATGGCTATTTGCATTGAAGTCACCAATTATACCATAATAGTTTGTTTTAGTACCAATAACATCCAAAGTGCAGGCAAGCTGTCCAAGACACATACAAAATTGGTCATCACTCTCCAGGTCCCTATAATTTGTTGGGAGGTAAACATTTAAGAGTGATACTATGCCCTCATTCGTCACTAAATCAAACTACATTATGCGATCACTAAGTATACTAACTGTTATACTTGACTAAATATACTTTTCCAGAGAACTGCCAGGCCACCAAACGGTCTGCCTCTAAGTAAGGTACTAGTGGAATCAAAGGAGGACATTCCAATACCAAGAAAGTCTTTGTGAACCTCGTTCAACCTCGTTCATTTACTCGGAGAGGCTGGTCCGACCGGCCGGCCGTGGTCCGGTATCGCAGTGGCTATGATAATTATTGAAAATTTTGTGAAAATAATTATATGCTTAATCTGAACGGGCCGGACCGGGCCTGGCCGTGTAATTTATAAATTTGACTGGGCCTGGTCCGGGCCTGGGCTTGGTGTTGATGGGCTCGGACCGGGCCGGGCTGGGGATTTGGTGGGCCCGTGACGAACACTGGTCCTATCCAATGGTGAAAACCTGATCTCAACTGGAGCAGTGGTTGCAAAATTATTAGCTTCCGAAAAGCTTCTGTACGGCCAGGTCGGGCCGGTTCGGTCCGGTTCGGGCCGGTTCGGGCCGGTTCGGGTCGGTTCGGGCCGGGTCAAATATGAATTTGTCCAGTAAGTTGACGAGAAACCTCACGGGCGCTTCGCGCCCGCTCGGTAACTAGTAAACGTATTCCACACAACATAGGTATTTTAGGTATTCGCGCAATCATGCAAGGAAATTCACTCACGCGCTCCTCTGCCACCCAGCTGGCAGCAGGAAACCAAAGGCTGCGACACTGCGTGTAAAATTATAACTTACGTTGCTTGTGAATCACTTCAAAATAGCGCTGACGCGCCACTTTCCCTATCACTACACTGAGAGAAAAAGTTACTAGGGGGTCCCTCGTTTTACCCTGCTACCACAAATTACGAACCCTTACGAGCCCCTCGTAGCCCGTTTACTAGGGTCTTTACCACCAGTCTAACTAGGGTTACGACCGGGGTCTCAGCAACCCTCGTATTTACCTTCGTGTTAGATATGGTATCTATAAGGTACCCTAGTAAGCACTCTGCTAACGGCTACCATAGTAGCCGTTACCAGGGTGCCAACTAGGGGCTCGCATTTTAACGAACCCTCGAACTAGGGCACACGAATTCAGCGAGTTCGTATCGGCAGCCATCTTGAAAACAGTCAAGGCTGGTTGTGACTTGTGTTACTGGTGGCGTCGCGCTCGTGTATCCGTCTTTTTTATTTATTCAGTGGAGTGGGCGGACTGGTGAGTTTGCATCGTTGTTTGTCTATTGATCATTATGTAATGGTTTGCACATTCCATTTGGTAGACATTCCATGCAATTTCAGGCAAGACAAGGAAGTGATTAAGTATTTCCAACGCATGCAAGATTCTGCCCAAAATTACAGATACTGAAGAGCTTTATTCTAAATATTTAAGTTTAATTTTTGTCCTGATTTTTTAAAGTTTATCATTTTTGCCACCTTGTCTAACCTTTATCACCTTCTTGCCATTTTAATTTGCTCACCTCTGCAGATTGACATATTTGCCCTTTAGTTTGGTATTAATAATCAAACATATTCTAACATGACATTGGTACCTGGCCTTAACAATTCTTACCTATATTAAATTACCCTAACTTAACCCTCACCTTGGTGGTGGGAGACCCTCCTGTGGTTTTTCGGCGATATGAATAGTGAAAAAAGCTGTGGTGCACAGTGCCATTGTTTTTCTCCTAGCTGTTTGGTTTGTTGTTTGTTGATTGGGGTTTAAGGGCGCAACAAATGCTTAGTTATTTTGCACCCATAACTATTTGGGCCTGAATCCTGCATACTTTGAGAGAGAAAAATTGCATCAGATACTCTCGGTTCAGGTCACAGGTCAGGTCATGTGCAGACATGTGCACAGATCCCAAAAATGGATCCCTGGATCCGATCCCTAGGATCTGGATCCGGGATCATATGAGATCATAGATCCACCCCTGGTATTTTGTCGAGAGATCCACTGGGATCATAGATCCTCTCCTGAAATTTTGTCGTGAGATCCACTGGGATCATAGATCTACACCTAAATTTTGCCGAGAGATCCACTCGGATCATAGATTCCAATGCCTAATAGAAGTTATCATCCATTTCTCCAGGTCCAACCTAAGTTTTAATTTTCTTCGGTCTGTGCTATATTTAAGGGAATATATAGTGCACAGTATCTGCAAGATGGTTGATGCTTAACATCATATTCTTAAATTGTAATCCTTAGTGGTGGTTCTGCCTTTCATGATTAAAAAAATATGCACTCCGCCAGCCAACCAATGTCAAAATCAATATTGAATAGGTAGGTTAAAAGTCATAACTTCAGACTTTCTCTATCTCCAGACTTGGCATGCTATTGGGGATGTAGTGTGTCAGTTTATGTATCATCAATAGCATGTCAAGTCCAAGGACAGAGCAAGACCGAAGATAGGACTTTTGCCCTATACCAGTTGGGGACACTCTAGGGAAAGTATCAAGATCTTGATGCCTCCTGAGGTGTCAAGATCTTGACCCAATGTGGGCGGAGCCTGCCATAGGCGTAATGCTAAGGTCTCAAGAACTTGATCCGATTTTTGATAATGTTTTACAAAAACCACTTAGTTGCAGTAGACACCTATTAGGCGCAGCATCTAGAAGCTGGACTAGATGTAAAAATGCACAGTCTCTTACAATTTAGACTACCTAGGGCATGAGGTAGACCTTTTTGGCAAAAACTCACTTTGAACAAGAATTGAACAGCCCTGTGCTAAAATAAGTGTTTTAATTGATTTCAAGGTCATGGTATTTTGAGTTATATTGTTTATTTTCACATAAAATAATACCACTAGATTAAATTACATTTTTTAACTATTCATGTAATGTCTTTTGACAATTATAATTTGTGTGTGGTAAGAAATATATTTTGAAGTTGATCCGGCAGGCTGATGAGGTCACAAGAACTTGATCTTGCCAGAAACGGTGGTGTCAACTTCTTGATACCCGCGGGCCCCAGCTCAGTTGTGGTCGCAAGTTCTTGATCCTTGATTTTGGCTATTTTCTACCATTAATATATATTTTATATCACGATGGAACATTTGTATGCAAAGTTTCAGGCCTAATCTTCAGATACATTGACATGTCTCAGTTGTCTAACAAATGCAAATAGTTCATTCAAAATCGCCGTTCGAAAATGACCAATTCTGACCATTCATTTGCAATGGAAAGGTGTCAAGATCTTGACACCTCAGGAGGTGTCAAGATCTTGATACTTTCCCTAGTGTCCCCAACTGATACCAGCATTCAACAAAATGTACATGTTTAACATGTGTATACTGATCGCACACACACAAACAATTTAGGTATTTCCAGTACTTCTTTATTATTGGATTTACTCCCAGGTACAAATGACTTTCAAATTATTTATCAATTTAAGTAGTCTGCATATTGACAAATGACAGGTGGAGCCTCAGCCTCTGTCCCGCTAGCGCTCCGATCATTCCTTCAGAGACCAATCTCACCTTTATCTCACTCTCACCTGCATGCAATAATGTAAAATAGATATAAAAGGACCTGAGAACCGTCCGAATCCCATTAAAACTTCCCCGTCCACACCACATTACATTGACATGGGATGACAGAGCGCCCGACCAGGCGCCCGACATACAGACTTGACCTTGGACTTGGGCAAAGCCTTATAGCTAATTTGTTCACGAGAGCTTCTGCCATGACGTCATTGGAATAGGTTTCGAACCAATGTTACAATATTATGTTTGAATCGGAAACGGAGTTATTTGGCTAAATTTCACTACCCGCAAAACACCCTAGTTCTGTGAAAGAGGTCGAGGTATGTGATATTTTAAATGAATAAAGTCCTCATTTGTTCACTGATGTAGCCAGCTCTTGTTTAGATGATGGTTACCCTGCTAGCGTGCGTAGTGGCACTAGCGAAAGAACAACGGCCAATGAAATAACAAATAGACATGACGTAACTAAACCATATTTCATTAGGGGATGACAAGTGGCGACTGGCGAGTAATAAATGCTGGCGCAGATCCAACAGATTTAGATTCTAAACAAGTGTCAACTTCAAGGCCCTATATACGGCTTTCGTTTGTCCACGTAATCCACGTAATCGTTTGACTTTAGAAATGCAAACCATACTTCCTAACTACAATGCTCTAAGCAATAGAGAGAAGCTTGCTATCTTTTTGCATGGAGAGGGCCTCGGCGGAGCTGATGGGCGGAAAGTCGCTATAACATTTCAATCGTTCCTCAGACACAGGTTCCAGTAGCGCCATGGTCCGGCCAGGTGGCGCTCCGGTCGGCCGCGGGGTGGAGCGAGAGCGTCTGCGTCGGCTCGCGGCGGTGATTGGGGGTAGAGTGATGTCGTACATTTAGCAGCTAGGTCAGGAGAGGTGCCTAGATATAGGTGCACAGCACCTTTGCACCAATCCTTCAGTTTATGTGGTACTTGTTTTGTTGCAAAAGCTGAAAAATAAAATGATGATGCTCTGATACTATTTGACCGATCGATCTGGTCGAATGATACACCATTCGACGCGGCTTGGTCTGAAACGGTGCCGTTTTTTACATATTTGTCCCTTATAAGTGGACCAAATTGGTCCAAAACCACCCAAAGCTGTTGCAGACGAGCCTATGCTCTGATAATATGGGACCGATCTGGTTGAATGATACACCATTCGACGCGGCTTGGTCTGAAACGGTGCCGTTTATTTTTATTTTTTACCCATTGGTCCCCTGTAAGTAGACCAAATTGGTCAAAAATCATTCGACCAGATCAGTCCAATAGTCTAATAGCATGGGCTCGTCTGCAACGTTTTTTTTGTGTGGTTTTGGACCAATTAAGTCCACTTCGAGTAGACCAATCTGAAAATCGGCACCTTTTCAGACTAAGCCTCGTCGAATGGTGTATCATTCAACCAGATTGGTTCAATAGTCTCAGAGCATGGGCTAGTCTGCAAATATGGGACCAATAGCTTTGGTCCCATTCGGTCCACTAATATTGAACCAAAATTAATAAATCTCAAAGTTGCACCCCTTCTGGCCTGTCGGAAGTAAATGGTAAAAAAAAAACTTCAAAATCGGTAGAATAGTTTCGGAGCATGGGCTTGTCAGACAATCTGGTCTGCTTTTTAGACCCTCCTGCCAGCAGGGTGTGGGATGATTATGGGAGAGTGGGGTATGACGGTCATCCTTACTTCAAAACTATTTTCGGTGGTAAAAATACGGCGGAGGAAACGCCATGCCATGTAAGAAGGGTCTCTGAATATTTATCTTTCAATGGCCACAGTATACATTTTATATTTCATCAAACAAAAATGTTATAGACATTTCCGTAAAACATTGCGAAAACAGCGTCTTGCCCACCCCATGGGGTAAGGCGGCCACCACCGTGGGTTGAGACGGTCTGCATCATCCGATTATAAAACGTCGTCATGCATAGAGCAGGGGGGGGGGGGGCAGGTGGGCAATTGCCCACCCACTTTTTGAAGTGGGTGGGCCAACCATATGTTTTGGCCCACCCACTTTTCGTCGAGGCCCTTTGTCCGCCTATGGCCCGGTTTACTTCGCCACAGGTCAGCATAGGCGTAGCCTGGTGTCCAAGTAATGCTCATGCACCCAGGAAATTCAGCTGTGGCCCCTGCGCCCGCTCTCAAGCAGCGGTAGGGCCTTCAGTGGGCCTGGATAGCTCTCAGTCGGTCTGTGGGGACCTCTGTTGGCCTAGATGGACTTCGGTTGTTCTGTAGGATAGGTGTTTATTAAAAAATTATTGGGGGTGCTATCGCCTGAGAGGGCCACGTGTCAGGCCTGAGAGGGGCCCCTTGCCAGGACTGAGAGGGCCCTTGCCAGGACTGAGAGGGCCCTTGCGCAGGACTGAGCGGCCCTTGCTAGATTTAGAGGGCCCTTGCCAGGCCTGAGAGGGCCCCTTGCCAGGCCTGAGAGGGCCCTTGCCAGGCCAGAGAGGGCCCTTGCCAGGACTGAGAGGGTCCTTGCCAGGACTGACAGGGCCCTTGCCAGGACTGAGCGGGCCCTTGCTAGGATTTAGAGGGCCCTTGCCACGACTGAGGAGGGCCCTTGCTAGGACTGAGAGGGCCCTTGCCACGACTGAGAGGGCCCTTGCCAAGATTGAGAGGGGCCTTGCCAGGACTGAGAGAGCTCTTGCAGGACTGAGAGGGGCCCTTGTCAGGACTGAGAGGACACTTGCCAGGACTGAGAGGGCCCCTGCCAGGCCTGAGAGGGCCCTTGCCAGGACTGAGAGGGCCTTTGCCAGGGCTGAGAGGGCCTCGGCAGGCCTGAGAGGGCCCTTGACAGGCCTGAGAGGCAGACATGTGCACGGATCCCAAAAATGGATCCCTGGATCCGATCCCTAGGATCTGGATTCCGTAATAATATGTTATAATTGTATTGTATAAATTGTATAAATAAGTGTTTGCCAAAGCTACAGTTGGTAAGCTAAAGCATAGTATTGGTTATCAAACGACTAACCATAAACAATAAACATGACTATCTAACTGCTATCTCGGATCTTCAAAAAAGTTTAAAATTAACAAATTCAAGAAATCCATTTTTAACCCGCTAGTGGGGGGGGGACACACACCCGGGGGAGGGGGTCTAAACACATGTGTACACACATGTACACATGTAGTCTTGAAGACATGTACACACATGTCTTGGTTTGATTTACGCGTTGAGTTACTGCATATTTTCCAGTCATCATAATCTGTCATTGAATAAATAGTCGCTATTTTGATCGTTATCTTTTCTTTACAGAAAGATGGAT
>JAXIVJ010003557.1:77500-85000 GCA_036785665.1 Chirona hameri
ACGTGACCGCATTTCGGGAGTCTTTTGCTGCCAGCCGAATATCCCTTTAACCCGCGCCCCACTGGGGGGGGGGGGGGGGGTTTGAACACCCCCCCTCCGGTTTTTTCCCGATCACGAAAAACGGCGGCGCGTAGCGCCGCCAAATTTTGTATACCTTACCATTGATCTTTTCTACAACTTTTACGAAAATTTTAGGTATGTGTCAGGTCAGGTCAGGTCACCAGGTTAGGTCAAGTGACCTTACCTTCAAAAATGTTTGCGGTAGTGCCATGACCACAGTTTTTGAAGAATCAATACTAAACTTTCAGGGTGGCGTAAGGTCAGCAGTAGCTACAAAATATTTCTCAGAATTTTGATTTCGGTGACCTAAGGTCAGGTCAATTTCGTGGCCTCCCCATTATAAGTCAATGTAGGAATTTTCAAAAGCTTTGTTTTTCCAGCAAATCAGCCCAATTACATATAGATAGTGATAAAATATGATAATATTGATGTTCCAAGCAAAAATTTTGTTCGGTGACCCCTAAGGGGTCGTTTCAGGTCATCCGGGGTCACCATCACTTCTTTTTTACTATAACTCCCGACATATACAATATCAAGACATGAGACCGACACCATTGTGCTTGTCTCGTCAAGACGCATCGATACATATGCAACATGACCTGCTTGGGTCACCACTTGACCTTGACCTGAGGTCAAACTTTGAAATTGACCTTACAAGGTCAAAAAGTATATCATTAGGCGCGCCTTGACGAGACAAACCCAACGGTGCACTATATATTGCGCTATCATGAGTATATAAAAAGTTATTGACAAAACGATTTTTGTTCTCAAAAAATATATTTTTGACTTTTATGACCCCTGGAGCCTAAACTATACATCTCAGGTCAAATCTGAGGACAATTTCTTAATAAGGAAATCAAATGGCTATCAACTGCCGTTTTCCGTTTGCCTCTATCTAGTATAGTTTTCGAGATATCTGAGATTGTTTGGAGCAAAGTCACAAAACTGAAAATTTTGACCTTCGGTGACCTCTGGTGACCTCAATTTTAACCTGAGCGAAACAAAATCTGAAATAGTTTCGTAATGATTTTTGACGAGCTTTCGAATGCCGTCTTGCGTTTCTGTCTACGTTGCATACAAGCCGAGTTAGACGGGAGGGGGGGGGGGGGGGGGGGGTGTTCAAACACCTCCCAGTCGACGGTTTAAAATCAAGAGGCCCAGTGGGGCGCGGGTTAATCCTATTCCTGTCTAGGCGGGGGGGGGGGGGGGGGTCAATATGAGGGGTTTCGTCTGCCGTCCATTCGCTATTTGAGATAACGACTTTAAACTTTCTGAATTTTCATAACCGCTCATTGCGCATCGAATGGTTTGAATATTCCAAAAATATAAATATAGGGGTGGGACTCCAGGTACACTTTTTGGGGGATTTTCTGGCGTTTTCGACACCAAATGTTAGCTTAGTTAAGCGCTTATGAAACATTCATTTTCAGCGTGTTAAGACAGTGGCAGTAGGTTCTGATGATGAAGATTTGACTCTTCATTTATATGGGAATAATTCAGCGTGCTTACTTTTCGTTTCATCTCAACTTGTTTGTCTCATTACAGGCTTTGGTCACTACGAAGATACGGAATATTTTCCGGAATCGTCGTCGAAAATCGTCGAGCCCGTCGGTGCAGCGTAGACGCGATGACCTCTCGCAGAAAAAGAAGGCGAAGAGGAGCTTCCGAGTCAACGGTGTGCCGTTCTACTGTCCTGAGTCAAACATCTCTGCTTTGGCAAACGAGATCGCCACTGGCCGTCTGAATGCTGGCAAAGGTCTGCCAGGTGACCTGGTGGCGACCCTTCCTGCCAGGCGGCACGACGTCGTTGTCCGTGCGATGCCCGTCGGCCGTTTCAAGAAGACGTATCCATTTGTCTTCACTGTGGATGGGGTGAGTTCCGTCCACTAAAGTGTTGCTGCCGCATGAATTTGGCGAACAATTTCAAAAAATCATTTTAAAAAAGTTCTATTTTTTAAACAACTTTGTTTAATTAGAAAAACGTAACATATGTGTTAGAATTACATATTGACAATACTTTCAACCCAATTTAAGACCAATTGCTTCATTTTTGCCGGACTTATGGCTCTCTAAGTGTTAGTAACATATGACGTCTTTTGAAATGACTTTATGTGGTTTATTTAGTCAGATCAAGACAAATAAATGTCATGAATGTATTCCTGAGACCAAATCGGTCTATAAACATCTATATAAAAAAGCATTTTCCAAATGTTATCTGATTCGGCCTGACCTTGCCCTTTTATGAGGTCAGCGTAAAATTGATTGTACTACCAACGACTTTTACGTATAAAACAAGCCATATAACATGACGTGTCGCATGACTGTGGTTGACTTGTTTCCCCCAGTGACCTTACATGACCTACGCCTTGACCTTTGCTTATTTTTTTTCTTACTGCCTCATGCAGGAGATGTACCAAACCTTTGAGAACACTTATTGGCCATATTGGTCTCAATATAATGTTTTGAACGAAACATTTGGCCGAAAAACTAAAATATAAACATGTTTATGTTTGACCGTACCGTGACCTGACATGTGACCTTCTTGGAAAAATTTAAGAATGATATGAACTCGGTTCTTTCAGAGCTTTCAATTGCCACTTTCGGCGGTGCGCTGCGCTTATTGGCTCGGAAGATAAACAGGGGGCAATATATGCCCACCTCCCTCCATCGGGGCGCGTTCGGCTGGATACCCCAGAGCGGTGCGCACTGCGCAGGTTAACCCGTTCCCGCTGGGGTATCCAGCCGAACGCGCCCCGATGGAGGGAGGTGGGCATATATTGCCCCCTGTTTATCTTATGAGGCAATAAGCGCAGCGCATCGCCGAAAGCGGCAATCGAAAGCTCTGAAAGAACCGAGTTCAAAGCATGCTTAAAGTTTTATAAAAAAGGTCACATGTCAGGTCACGGTGAGGTCAAACTAAAAATGGTGATATTTTAAATTTGCTGTCAAATGTTCCGTTCTAAACGTTATATTGGAACCAATATCGCCAATAAATGGTCTTTAAGGTTTAATACATATACTGCATGAGGCAGTATGGTAATTTTTTAAGAAAAGGTCAAGGTCAAGTGAGGTCATAAAAGGTCACTGTAGGCAAGGGGCATACCATAGTCATGCGACACATGTTATATGGCTTGTTTTATGCGTATAAAGTGATGGTAGCAGTTAATTTTACGATTTGACCTCATCAAATCGGTCAAATCGTATTTTTTTTTTAAAAATCGGTCAAGGTCAGGTCAAAGCAGGTCAAATTTTGAAATTGATTTTTCGAGAGAAAAAAATTGATGTTTTTAGATCTATTTTGTCTCAGGAACACAGTTATAACATTTCTTTGTCTATATCTGGTGAAATAACACCACACAAATATATTTCGAAAACTGACGTCATATGTTACTAACACTTAGGGAGCCACAAGTCTGGCAAATATGAAGGTTTTGGTCTGAAATTTGGTACAAGTATTTACCATACGGACTTCTAATACATATCTTCCGGTTTTCGAAAATCTGAGATAGCCATCTTTTTGTTTGTAATTTACTTCATATCTTGATTTTATACGATTTTTCAAACATTTAGCACTTTTCCATCGAAAATGGCCGAACATGACGTCACTAAAATGCCATTTTCTCAAAAAGTTTTCAGCGATTTTTTCCGACATTTTCTTGGAAGACGTCAAATTCATGCCCTATAAGGTACCCCAATTTTAACGTCGATATCTGGTATCGTTTTGGAGTTATTGAGAATATTCGGGATGGGAGGGGGGGGGCAAATATTGCCCCCCCCCCCCCCAGCGGGGCGCGGGTTAAGGTCGTTGCTTTGGTCTCATCAAATTAAGTAATCCAAATGTGGGCTTGTTACAGATGTGTGAAGAGATGGCTCTGATGACGGGGAAGAAAAACTTCAGGGCGACATCCGAACTGGAGCTTGAGAGGTGGGCCGGAAAGCTCCAGTCAAAGGTCGGCTGTGTCGGAGGTAAGCACTAAGCAACTTTAATATTTTATTAAACGAGGTTTGTTTCATGATAAGATTTTATCCACTGTTTTTGTCATTTGGAGATAGTAGCATTAGTCTGAAGAGCATGATTTATCAAATGTTTCTTCCAAACGATTTTTCCAGCTCACTTCTGCCTTTTGCGATAGTTTTCTACTTCTCTAAAGGCATTAAGAAGGCCTCAAACATTTCTTGCTTCTAAGATAGTGTCTTTAAGATGTTGTGCTGGCTGCAAAGCAACCTACATTTGAAATCAATAGGTTGTATTTTTGATTTGAAAAATTGGGCGCTGACTTAAAGTTTTCCACCCAAAACAAGTTAAATTTTCGTCTTATTGTATTGTCATGACATATGAGGTCAGCAAAGGTCCGCAAAGGTCAATTCAAAATGTCAACCATCAACAGACCTCATGACTTCCGTGACCTGGCTTGTCATGCTTATTAGGTTTTGTAATGTTTTCCAGCTCAAATTCGTTTTCTAGAGCTAATTTTAGCCCATCAACATACACATTGTTACATAACAAAAACAAAATGTTTTTTGACCTTGTGAGTTGTGACGTAACGTGACTTCGCTTGACCTGAGGCGAACTTATAGGAGATAAGAGCGGGGTTAAATTATCTGCCCCTCCCCAACAGGGCACGTTCGGCCGGAGACGACAGCGGGGCGCGGATTTAAAACCTTTCATAGATTAACAATTATGTTTCTTTCAGATGACTCGACTGCACGAAGCCTAGTAAACGTGCTCAACTCCAAGTCCGTGCTGCGTGACCTCCAAACCTCCGGCACGACCGCCCCCGTCATCGTGGAGGACGCGCACCAGTACGTCATCTATGTCGACGGGGTGGCGGTGGTGGAGACGGAGAGCATGCTGCAGTCGCTGCTCTTATACGCCATCGCCCAATACCTGCTGAACATGAAGATCAGGGCAGCAAACAAAAACCTAATGTGGTTTATGTGTACGAAAGTGATGGGCCTCCCCAGCGAGGGAGTGGCCGAGCGGGACGTCTGCGAAGATGTCAAGGAGCTGGAGTTTCAGTAAACGGAGTACGTTAGATGTGACGGGAGGACGTGCCAGTATTTGTGTTAACAAATAAACTTGTTCTGAAAATTATTGACGTTTTTCGCCAGTGGATGCCGTGTTGAGTGGTCGCCATTGTGATTCAGATGACAATATGTAGCCGAGTTCGTCGGGAACACACCTAGTCATAGGGATAGTAGAATATACTAGACCCTAGTAAGAGGGCTCGTAGCATATGCCATCCCCCTAGTAAGAGGGCTCGTAGCATATACCATTCCCTAGTAATGGGGTTAGTAGACCCTAGTAAGAGGGTTAGTAGACTATACTAGGCCCTGGTATCAGGGTTAGTAACGGCGGTAGTAAATGTGACCCGGACGTCGTAACCCTAGTAAGACTGGTGGTACAGACCCTAGTAAACCGGCTACGAGGGGCTCGTAAGGGCTCGTAATTTGTGACAGCAGGGTAAAACGAGGGACCCCTTAGTAACTTTTTCTCTCGGTGTATACTGCTACCAAAATGCTACCAAATAGAGGAAACACAACGAGGCAATTTTTTTGTATTCATTTCGCAAGTTATTATTTCGCAGGTAGTACCCATTTTTCATCGCCAGTTTCAGCGATTTTTTTTTGTTTGGGGGGGGGGGGGGAGCTAATTTGTATTGCCGCCCCTGTCGAGCTTGGAATGGGGAGGGGGGCTTTTACCCCTGCCGCCCCCTGGATCCGCCAGTGCTACCAAGCGGACCGGCGGCTGTGCGTCCAGTGGCGGATTTAGGTTTCGAGTTTGGGAGGAGCAAAAAATTTGCTCCGTTTCGTCAGTGAAAAGTTGTTGACCGGTGGTGGGGGGGGGGGGGGGGGGGGGGGGGATGGCGTCAGTCGTCAGCGTAAAGAGTCGTTGAGTGGAGAGAGGGGGGGGGGGGTGGCGTCGGGTCATCAGCGCGAAAAGAAGTCGCTAAGAAGCGGGGGGGGGGGGGCGTCGGGTCATCAGCGCGAAAGAGTCGTTGAGCAGGGGAGAGTGGTAAATCACGCATTCCCGGAGCAAAAACCACAACCTCCCGGAATGGTTTGGGGGCGGGGACAAAAACATGCGTTTGCCTACTGATTTTTCGTTGGAGGGGGGGGGGGGGCAATTGGGGAATTCCAAAACAGATCGACCAAAATATCTCGAAATAACACCCTACATCTCATATTTCGATAAAACTACGTGTCGGGGGTTATCTGGGCTGTATATTCACGCTGTTAACTTTTCAGCCCCGTCGTCAAATGGTACCGCCCGTTACCGCCCGCCCCGTCAGACCGCCGGTGACGTCACGGCCGATCTGGACGACTTGCAGGAGCAGCTGGAGACGGCCACCACTCGGCACAGCGGACTCGTCATCATTGCCGGCGACGTAAACATCGACATGAGCGCGAACAACACTGCCAAGCACAGGTTCTGCCGGTTGCTGGATGCTTTCGGCCTGCGACAGCACATCACCGGGCCCACATTCCGCAGCTCTGGTTCCACCATCGATGTGATCAGTAGTAATGGTGAGGTGCAGCGGCAGGGAACACTACACTGTGACTACAGTGACCACAACTGGGCGCGTGCCACCTTCAATCTGGCCGGTCTCCGTCCCAAACCGACCGTGGTGACCGCTCGGAGTTGGCGCAGAGTCAACGCTGACGAGCTAAACCAGCGGCTACAGGAGATCGACTGACACCCGGTGTACTACAGTGCCGACCCAGCCGAACAGTGGGAGTACTTCCTGAGCGTCACACGGCCCGTACTGGACGAAGCGGCACCTCTGAAACGGACCAAAGTGCGAAACCCTACAGCCCCTCCCGTGACCGAGGCCACCAAACAGCTGATGGCAGAGCGGAGAGTGGCACTACGGAGCGACGACCGCGACCTCTACCGGCAGCTGAACCGGCGCGTGCAGGCTGCGATACGTGGTGACACCCGCGACGCTGTTCAGCGGCACATCCGTGAGCGCGGACCGGCGAATCTGTGGAGGGGGGTGCAGCCAGTGGTATCATCAAAAAAGGCGGGCAAACCACCTGTCACTGCCGAGCAAGTAGACGTCGATGCGCTCAATAGGTACTTTGTTGAGATCGGAGTGAAGACGTCGCGCACTGTTGACAGATCTGGACCTGAGCTACATGTTCGTTTGCCTCGAGTGTCGACGGGCTTGTTTGTGGTTGCACCTGTCACGCCTGAATACCTCTACTCTGTCGTTGGTAGAATGAATGATTGTTCAGCTTGCGGCGTTGATGGTCTGTGCATTCGCTTCATCAAAAAGTGCCTATTCTCGCTTTACCATGTTCTAACTCACATTGTGAACTCCAGTCTCACATCGCACACTGTTCCCGAGTCCTGGAAACTCACTCTTGTTCACCCTATTCCAAAGGCGGCCAAATCTGATGACTTTAGCCGGTATAGACCGATATCGATTATTTCAG